>JAVQJD010041837.1:0-16786 GCA_036023655.1 Nannoperca australis
ACACACACACACACACACACACACACACACACACACACACACACACACACACACACACACACACACACACACACACACACACACACACACGGTTCAGTGAACCTTACAGTCCAACACTAGGCAACAATTACCCCCGTGTTTCATGTTAATAATAGACAAAGTCTGAAAGAAAACATCATAAGCGTATTACAAGCCAACAATACAGCATATTACCATATAGCACCTGTTAAAACTATCTAGCACGGAATCAGGGACTGTGTGAGTGGATTCTGAATTTTTTATAACATAAATGTTTGTTGTCTTAAGTCTTAACTTTTCCTCTGTGTTGCCACCTGGGAATCTAAGTTTCTGCTAACATTAGGCTCTTTAACCATGCTGGCAGCAGATAAACAAGGTTAATGTTTTTCAGATTTTTAGACGCTGCCTCTTCATACAGCCAGTCATCAGCCTGTTTGATACAGAGCCATTGTTTAGCTTTGATTTGACTGGCTGATGGTCAGAGAGAGGATACTGTGGTCGTATAATTTCGTATATAATAAAGCCAACCAAATGTTATTTTTGCAGTTACTGGCCAGTTATGTAAGTGACTCTCGCTGATTTAGCTACCAAAGACACTTCAACTGGCATTTGGTACTTGCTGGCTGTTCCTTTCGGACCTTGTGTGAATGGTCACGAAGTTTCTGCCTGCTTACCGGGAGCGCAGGGCGTGCCAGGCAGCATTAATGTCAGCGTAAAGGTTCTTCTCAGAGGGCTTGCCAGTGCTGACACCGTAGCCTGAGTAATCATAGGAAAAGATGTTGCAGTTGATGCGTGTGCCTAAGCCGATGTAGAAGCTGCTCATCTGGCCCAGGTCTACTGCATTGCCGTGGGAAAACAACACTGTAAACCTAAAGGAAAAGGAAGAAGGAACAAGAAAGTCAGGCAGGCAGGCCGAAGCTAAGCAGGGACACCGGTGAACTGATGGAACAAAATCGGATACAATTGTATGACTGAGGAAAAAAATGTGTATTTGGTTCCACTAAAAGACAGGCAAGTTTCCCTACATAAAGAACAAACCAAACACAGAGATACAGGGTTGTGATCCGTCAGTGCAGGGAGGTTCAGTCTCAAGGTGTTCAGGGGGTGGTGTGTGTCTCACCTGGCATTGGGGGCACAGCGAATGTACATGCATCCCACCCTGTTCCCTCGGCTAGATCTGGTTAGGAATACATCAGTCACATCCAGCTCCCTCTGTGAATACTGGAACTCTGCTCTTTCTGTGAGATGAAGTTTCCACCTGCCCTCAGCCCCCCCGCCGCCGCCGCTGCTGCTGCTGCTGCTGCCGCCGCCGCTGCCGCTGCCACCTCCTGCCACTACTCCCCCACCACCTCCTCCTCCCCCTCCTGCACCACCACCTCCTCCACCGCCGCCACCTCCTCCTCCTCCTCTGTCACCTCCACTGCCAGTGCCCAGCCGGGAACGCAGTCCTGGGGCTCCAAGAGAAGGCGGAGCAGCCCCGGAGTTGGACCCAGAAGCAGTTCCAGCTCCAGAACCTGGATCTGGGTCAGGGAGAAGGGCGTAGGTGGGCTCTGGAGGGAGGAAAGCCAGTTTGGCTGCAATGCGGCTTGGGCAAGGAGGGCAGCAGAACAGGCAGCATAGCTCTCGTATGGAAAGACCGTTCATCTTCTGGTAAAAAAACAAACATGGTAGACAAAGTAATTAGGTGGAAGAAAAACAGAATAAGGACAGCAGCCAAGAAGCAAAGCCTGTCACCCCTGATTCACAGCAGGGCTTCCCCTCAGTGTGTTATAATGGAGGAGCCTTACATTTCTTGAAATAAAAAGCGCCTCCACTGTCATCAGAAGACCTGGCGTTGCGGCAGCCATGCAACATATAATATTAGGCTTATTAATCTCAGAACATGAGCAGTGGTACTACATCACGCAGAAAAAGGCCAGATTTAAATTAATGAGGCAAATGTTTATATTGTCACCTGGAAGCTACATTGATTGTAAGATGTAATGCGTCAGGATGTGCAAGTTCAGCAGGTAATATATTGCTCTATGACATCCTGCGTTTCCTTCGCAGTAATAAATCAGTGGAGAATTTCGCAAAGCCAGGAAATAATGTGTGTTTTTACATGTTAGGAAAAGCAGAGATTAAACAGGGTTTACCACCTCGACTAACCAGTTTCCTGGGGGAAACCCTGCACAGATATGGAATGAACGTACCTGGATTCAGAAATCCCTGGGTCTTGAAATGAACTGGCACACAATGGTGCCAAGGTTTTCTGGTCTGGTCACTGAGCCAGCTGGATCTTGATAAAAAGAAATGACACATTAAAATGGCTCGACATCATTTGGCAACATACTGTATGACAACATATAGTCCGACAGGCCTGGTCATTTAATGCAGCTCTTTCTAGAGATTTAACAAACTGATTCAAAGTGACATGATAAATATCAACAAGTCCATGCTATCATTCTTGCTTTATAAAAATGTAGCTGTTGGAACAAAATTAAAATTACACAGACATTGGATAAAAAGCTATGAAGCAGAGATAACTTTGGTAATATAATACAGTGTATATGCTGCTAAGTGGGGTGGATTGCTGCCAAATTATTTCATTATGAGCGTAAAAGCCTCAGTTGTTATTGTCATCATTTTACATCCTGCAACAGACTAGCGTTTATTAGAGCTAAAGTTGTATACATTTATCCTTGTACGGAGGTTGTAAAAAATCTCACTTCGTAATTAAAATCATTTAAATGTCCTGGTGTGGTCATGGACATTGGTGACTAATTAAAAACACCCCCACAACCCAGACATATAGCGACAGGGAGCGACTGGTATGCTAATAGGGTCTAAATGGTTAACAACGATATTCACCTCTAACGTTAGCCAGTGATGTGGGCACATAACAGGAGAACTATGTTGACAGCATGCATACAACTGGAAGGGTAGATAAGCGACATAGTATTGCTGTTATTAGACGCTACCCATTGACCAGGTTAATGCCAGCTAACAGTCTAAATAGCATCACTTGTAGTTAGCAAGGCAACCAGCTAGCGGCGTCTGCTAGCTTGCTACCTCGCTAGCCTCAAAGCTAGCTACTTACCGATTCACACTAGGTTGGCAGGCAGGCTGGTGTGTCCCTGTATGTACACAAATGCAGCGCAAGACTCCGAAAATCCTTCTTGTGTCTTGACATGGATGTTTTTACTCAAGTGTACTGACATTTGTCGGTGGCTAGCTAGCTGAAATTCATTGCAACCAGATTTTTTTTCTACTACTGTCCGATTAAACCCGGAAGTGACGTAAGACCGATTCCTTTAAAAAAAAACTTTATTACAATGTGCCTTGATATCGTTAATCATCATTAAATCGCACATATATACGGTTAAAATAGAGAGAGGGGAATAATTCAAACAACACTTCACTGTTTTGTTCTCTTAAAAGTTATTATAGCTAATACCATAATAGCTATAGGCTTTTCTGATGGCTTTATTAAAAAAAACAATTATTTGATAGGATTCTGTCATAAAACATCCATTGAACAAAACGCACTTATTCAAATATTAACAAACCCAATAACAAAACAAAAAACAAAAAAATGAAAGATTCAATCCAACATAGGAAACTGGTTTGTAAAGTTAAAGTTAAAAGTAAAATGAATTATATGGCATGTAACAGAAAAAATGGTGTTTGTGTTTTATAATTTCTCCAGTCTAAATGTCTGAAAGCCTATCCAGAATGAGAATTAATGGTGGTGTTCAGATCTTTAACTTAAGTAAAAGTTGTGTAAAAATACTCAGTTATGAGTTAAGGTCCTGCTTTCACAATCTTAATTCAAAGTATCATTGTATTTAGACAATACAATATTTACATTACTGTGTTTCCCCTGAAATGTAGCGGTGGGACTATAAAGTAATTGACACAAAAATAAAAAATATATACTATTACCAAAGGAAAAGTACCTCAAAATGACACTTAGGAACAGTAGGCTACTTTTCAGTACAGTCCAGATTCATCTGACAACAGTAACGTAATAAGTGGCTGGATTTTTTTATTATAACATACATTTTAAGTAATACAAATGCCCATGTAAGTGCCTATAAATGAAATGCATATTCCCTTATGCAACTTGATATTTTGGGCCCTTTAACCTAATGTTTTCCTGAACACACACATCATCAAACACGTTTCTTTAATGGCTTTACAAAGATTGTGTGCGTGCATGCGTGTGTGTGTGTGCGTGTGTGTGTGTGTGTGAAAATGAGAGAGAGAGCGAGAGAGAGAGGTCTTCCATTCATCATTGATCCACTGCAGGACCGTGTTTCAGGGGGTGTGAATTATGGGCCCCTGCTGTCACTGTGACTGCTCTGCGTTAGACATTTCACCTCGCCACTGTAAATTTAAAAAGGGGATTACATTTTGCTGACTACTGATTTCTAAGCCGTATCTCGACCAAGTGCAGACAACTGGCCGGCCCCCCTCACAGAAGACTTAATACAGTCCGCAATTGCAGGATTTGGGATTTTGCAAGGGTCTGAATAAGGCTACCGGGAAAGAAAACGTTTTCTGGATCACAGAGAACCTCACTAGGTTGCCGTTTACACATTTAGATCACAGACTATTTCTCTCCAGAGGAATAAAACGTTTGTAGTTGACTGGGCGTTTTGGAGGCGCTCGGTAAACGGTGATGCTACGGCGACGCGCAGGAACCGTAGAGGGAAGAGACAGGTGAGGTGCGGCTGAGGAGCTGCTCGTTATTTCAGAGAGGATTTGGATACCGAGAGATCGTGGTATCCATCACCCTTTTCTCCACAGAGAGGAAGAAGAGCGACCGGAGAGTGCGAGTTGGCGACTGGCACCTGCCTCCGCCTCCCTACCTGGCCATCTGGTGCGGTGAGTGTGCCAAATGGTGGGACCGAGAAATGGATATTGTGTGAGGGAGCCGGGGGGAGGATGGGATGAACAGGTATATACAGCATGTGCGCAATTTTATTTCTACCACCAAAGGCGATGCTGCATTTTTACTCCTCCGGTTTAGCCGATATACGTGTGTTTGGCATCACCCGGACCTTTGTGGACACGAACTGCTCTTTGTTTCTGCTGCAAGTCTGAAGTCTTATTTGCCTATCATGTGCATTTATGTGTTGCATATCATTGTTCTTTCACGTGTTGCATAGGGTAACAATGCTTGTTCTTTCACGTATCGGTTTGAAGTGATGCCTCAGCAAAAAGAGCTCACAATACTTGCACATTATCACACTGCATTGCAAGGACGAGCACAAAGCCTGATTGAAATTCTCATTTAGCTCACGACCCGGATCATACCGTTTGATCTAAATGAGGCTTATTGCTTTCAAATGTTGCATTTTGTGGTCCCCTTGTGTAAATTCATAATATTTTATTAATTGTCTGCTTAAGGTTTCCTGCTTGAGTAAAGGTCACATGTGATGATTTGGAAGCCCATAAAGTCAATTGATTATGTCATTACTCACTCACAGTAGAGAAACAGGAGTGGCATGATAGATGACTGAGCACATTATGTTTCTGGTGTTTAAATTGAAGATAGTTGTTAGTCATTGAGCCATAGCATCTGCCAGTATCTGTCCGTCTTTTAGCATTTTAGTTTAGACTGTTGTCAATACAGGTCCAAAAACTGGAGAATACTCGAGTGAGAACTCTAAAATATGTCCTTTGCTCAAAATGTGTCTTGCACACTTACAATAACTTAATAATAACAATAACACATACATTGCCCATAACCTCACTGCACACAGACTCTCAACCTCCATGGCCCAAGTTAAATGTTCACTCACTGCCGTCCCAGCTATTACTGAAGTGATTTAGTAGTTATATGTAATTTTATGTTTACAACTTCATCCTTCACACTAAAAGCTATCGAGTTCCACAGGACTATAACGGCTCCCAGCTGCTGCTGTTTATGTTTGGTGTTTCTGTGTGAGTGTGAAAGGCAGAAAGAGATGGAGACAAAAAAATAGAAGGAGGAGGGGGAGGAGGAGAGGGAGAGACAGAAACACAGACAGACAGACTGGGGATACAAAGGATAAAGTGTGGCAGATAGCGATCTGGCATATAGGCTGCAGGGGGATAGGCGGAGGATGTAAAGGCAGAAAAAGAAATGATGGAGCAGAGAGCTCAGAGTGAACGAGCGTTAAGGGAGAGGGGCTGCAGACAGCAGTCTGAGCGGGTGTGAATGGTCTCCCTGTTATCCCTGCTGCCCACACAGACAGCCACACAGCAGCCGTGTGAGCAGGTGCCAACCCCACCACACAGCAACCGCAGGGAACAACAGGTGCAGCCACTGTTTCCTTCAGCCTCCCTTTGGAAGGCAGTCTAACACCCGCCCATCCCGAACATACAGCAACCCCAAAGCCCCCTAGCACAAAAATACCCACACAGCCCATACTGAAAGAAATCAAATGGATACTTCAATCTACATTTAGGAAAATAGCAGGCAAAGGCCAGGCTTGAGTAATTCAATTATAGAATTAATTATGCCGCAAACAAAGTTGGAACCACTTGAAGCAATAAGGCAGAGCAGGCTGCAGGTAAAAGCAATCTAAGAGAGCCTCAGGGTGAGACAACTGCCCACAGGGACATTTAATGAGCTCTATTGATCACATAGGACCCTATTCAATCACACATGCTAAGCTGCAAACAGACATCTCAAGCACAGGGGGGAAATTTTGATTGGATTGCAGCATAATACAGCCTTCCTAAGAGAGTAAATCAACGGCAGATTAGTGCGTTGGGGTTGCTAAGGAGCTTGTTTCCTCCAAAAAATGTATAGAATGTCTGAGATCTTGTGTGTGTGTGTGTGTGTGTGTGTGTGTGTGTGTTAAACAGAGTGAGATGAAACAGACAGAAGATGTTGGAAGGAGAGAGATGTTACCTAACAGCTTCTCTGTTCCTATCGCCAAGAGACTACGTCAAGCAATCAGCGACAAATTGCCTCTCTTTACCTCTGGTACACAGAGAAGAACATTGACTGACTCAAACACTGGTTTTAACACTGTCGGGCTCTAAGCTGCCACTAAACCTTCAGCTTTTTCTTCTTTACTTCATTTCATACAATGGAATTGCTTTGCTTCTTTTTGCCAAACCTGAGCCACCTAGCACACTGTTTCAAAGCTATCAAAATATTTTTTTTGAAATAACTCAAAAGATTTCCTTGTTTTCACACAGTGTGGAGATACCACCCACTCACTGCTCTGCTTATGTATGAAGGAATGTCAATGTATAAACTCATAGTGTTTAGATTGACTTTAACTAACTTTCAAAACGTGCTGTATCAGTTCCCCATCTGCCCTAAAGTAACTGTGTCAAATAGTAGACAGGTTTATTGTCAAATCTGATCATAAGATAAACAAAACTTCTGACTAGTGTCAATAATTTTAAAGCAATTCTTATTTTCCTGAAACGCATCTAGTTACAGTATCTTTTGCAGTTCCAGTTTCACACAGAGTGCAGTGTTTGTCTGGAGTTAGGGTTTGGTGGGATTCTTTTGTACAAAATCAACACTTGAAAGGGGTATTGAAGTCCACAGACCTCAGGGCAATAAGATCAGAAGGACCTAGCTGGGCAGGCATCTGCTGGGTGACCTATTCCAGCAGCGTCCTCAGAGTGTGGGCCTCAGGGAGTCATTGTGCAGGATTAAAAGGGCCAGAGGGTCAGGTGTCACACAGGCATAGTTTCTACTTGTCTCTTATCCTGAGACAGGTATATTTAAAATAAACTCCCTCATGCAAAACATTCTCTGTGTTGATGTGAGAGGCTTTCAGGAGCCTAACTGGGCTTTTCAGTCCTTCCAGATGTTTGAAAAGGAAAGGAGCAATGTAATAGGTACCACACAAGCCGAGGAGCTTTACCTGCAGCAAACTCTGCTGTAAATCGTCCATGGTGCCGTAACCTCTACACCACATGATAAATGATGTTCAGGTGGCCAAGGTGGCTCCACCATGTGGATTTGGTTGCTGTATTGGCCACATATACCATGCAATGTAATAATGCATTGCAGTGGTTTTCAATGTAAGAATCCTTTATATGCTTTACAGAGGCCATGTATCTCTAGTTTTATGACTCTCTGCCTTCACTGATTCCTCCCCTGGGGTGCCCCCACTTTTTTAATGCACCCCTGTGCACACTGTGTGGCCTCTGCACATGCCATAATGTGCTAACATGTGTGTTCATTTAGCAGTTTATTGTTCTTTCCACTTTATCACCTTAACCTTAACCTTCACCTCTGGCACTCCCTCATCCAACGGTCAGACAGTTAAGAGCAGATGCGTGCTCTGTGAGGGTGGGACTGTTTAGAGTACACACATGCATATTTTATGTGCGTATTTGTTGTAGTGCATGTGAGGGTCATAAGAACTGCGAGTTAGTTTGTCTCTCTAATGAAGCTATCTCTTTGCACGCAGCTGGTCCTCCCATTTAACTGCCTGGCAATTTGATTGTGAGTGATACCACAGCTGTTTCAACTTAGAACGATAAAGGTAGTCTAATCTTTTACCTTCTGTGATCTCATTTACATTGCAAAATTGCAAAGTGTGAAAATGACCGTCCACTTCATGCTTTCACTGAAACACTCACACACAAACAAAATAAGCAAATTACTAAGTAACCTTTTCTCAAATGCCACTGCTGAGGCACTTGACTTTTTACTTCTTTGCAGTGAATGAATGGAGTTATATATATTTCTTGGTCTATCTTCTTATATTTTTCTGCTGTTGTTGTCCAACAAATGCAGCGAAGACCTAAGCCAACGGCAGGCTTTAGTTATGGCAGCTTAGCCACAGGGAAATGAAAGACTTTTTCATTGGGAGATAAAAGCGCAGTCGAGTCCTTTGTCTCCCAGCTACTCAAGATGGTTTTGCAGCCTGATGAAGCTTTGTTGTGGCTAATCTTTCCCCTTCCTTCATCCTGTCCTCTTCCACACCCATCCCTTCTTGGCAACAAACCCACCTTTTGTCTTTTAATTATGTCTTTTGATCGGGGGCCCAGTCATAACCATGCAGAGAGGAGCAAAGTATAGCAAAAACACAATTATACCTGCAAGGACGAGCGAAAGCTCTCAGGGGAGGTGTTTGTCTCAGCTTACGGTTGTGTATGCAGTAGGTGTGTGTCTGTGTGAACATGTCAATCCACAAGCAGGTTCTCTGGCATTTTGATATCTGTTGTGTGTAGACCACCTATTGTGAGCTGTGATCCTCTTAGCAGGCTTCTGCCAAAAGAGCTATATTTAACCTTATTGGTGATCACAGAGCACAAAGAACTACACAACGAGAATATGAGCTACCTTTCAGCCTGTGCCTCCTTCTACGCCAGCATAAGAGAAGCCACTAACAGGGTATGAGATATATAGTAATGGCTGCCACGTTGAGACATTAGCACTGCCTATTTAGCATAGTCTTTGTTGAAGTAGGAAAATGAAATGCAGGGAGATGTTGGGCTATGGTTTGAAAGCAAACAAACAAAAAATATGACAAGAGAAATGATATTTCTGGCTGGTAACACAATTTATTTAAATGAAAATGACACCAATTTTCAAGCAAAACATTGATTCTTCTTTGTTGGAAAATCACAAAGGTAGCTTAAGAAAAGATGCTCCCTGGAGACAGATGTCAGTGGACTACCTTTTAGTACAAAGTGCACCATTAACACTGTGTGACAAAACAGAATAATAACAGCATTAAAACTAAGGTGAAAACCCTGTGTCACTGTTGTGTAATTAGACTGCTTCTTCATTGCCGTCGTACGTATTGGAGTGTGCGTGTGTTCGACTCTGTGCTCATAGTGTGTGTCTGAGAGCGTGCACTGCATACTCATGTGCTCGCCTCTAGCTCAGAGCTGTGCAGTGAATGTATATGTGCTTACTGCAGTCAAACTCTGGTTAGTAACGTTTGCCCTTGCTGCAGCTTTGTACAGCACCATAAATTTATATGTGTGTGTGTGTGTGTGTGTGTGTGTGTGTGTACGTGTGTGCTGTTTTATGTGCATTTCTGTGCATTTCTCTCAGTGCAGCACCACAAATACACACATGACCTGTTTTGTAGCCCAGATTTGGTCATTTGCAAGTGTTTGATTGCTTTGCAACTGCTTTTCTGATCTGTGTGTTTATCCCACTGTATTATGTACATGTCCATTGTCCATAAGCTGATAACTCACTGCATCCATAGACGTCTGTGTGTCCGTCACTAGCAGCAATTTGGCTTTAGGCAGAAGGCCTGATTGGGGAAGAAGTCTAAGGGGAGATGGAGCTCTCCCTGGCTAGACTCCAGCTCTGTCCATCCTATTTTAATTACCTATGGCACTCACACAGGGGAATATCTCCCTTCGTCTCTGCCTCTGTATCTTCTCTCCTCTCTTCCTTCATCTCCCTTCTGTCTCTCCGCTACCATCTTCTCTTTTCATCTCCCTCTTTCGTTCTTTCACTCTCACTATCTCTCTTCTTTCTATCTTTTTTCCCCTTTGGTACACGCATACATTACCTGACAGCATACAGCTTGCGCATATGCAGAGGTAACCTTTGCATTAGCATATAAATGACCCTGTAGATTGAATAGTATTTTAGGATATTTAACAGCAGAAGACAGATTCCCTTAACTCTGATTAGACCTGCTCTGAGGAGACAGGCAGCCACTTGAGGGAATATTGCCTCCACCTCGAAAAGATAAAGACTTGACACAGTGATTTCACTGCTGAAGAGAGCATGATTGTGTTTGTGTGTGTGTGTGTGTGTGTGTGTGTGTGTGTGTGTGTGTGTGTGTGTGTGCAACCACAGATTTGCTCTTTCCCGTGTTTGAATATGAGTGAACAGGTCTGTCTATCTGAATACATATTCGTACATTCCAACCTGTTTGCTTTGACACCATGTGGTTCTACTGATATTACCTACTGTTATAGGAGATTTGTAATTCCACTACTAATAATTTCCACAGCAACCACTTTAAACTTTAAGCCCCAGCTGGTAATACTGGCATACATGTAATTTATAAAATCACAGCTACCCCTACAGCAATGCGTGAACTTTAAAGGAATAGTTTGACATTTTGGGAAATATGCTCAGTTGGTTTCAACCAAAGTCAAAAGATTAAAATCATCAGCCTACCAGAATCTCTAAAGCTCACTAATTTACAGATTGTGTTTGTTTTATTCATACAAAAAAACAAAGCGTAAAGATGTAAACTTGCATGCAGTTTGTGGGGGAGGTTGCTGGACTATTTTGTGCCTGGTAGTTGTGCTAATATGTATCCATGGTCTTTAACTACCTGTCTCCAAAAACTCTACAATGAGTCTTGAAATACAAAGTCTGCATATTTTCCTATTTTCCAATTTTACTTTTTAAACTGCATATTAGTGGTAAAAGTGGTACATATATGTTTTCCAGTTATTATGTGTGAAATGCATTTTGGTAAATTAATGGCTATATAGTTGGATTGTACTCTGTTTTCCTCCATGATTTATAGCTGGAGCTTCACAACCTGAGTGACTGTGAAGTAAATTTGAAATCGCTGTTGTGGGTGTCACATCGATCGGATCCTTCATCCTGGGAACTCTTACCAATTTTGTCTTAAAGCTTGAATTGAGACACCTGAGAGAAACATCTGTAATGCACCCCCTTCAGCTCATCCAAAACGCTGCTGCCAGAGTTCTAACTAAGACCAAGAAAAGAGAACACATCACTCCTGTTCTCAGATCTCTGCACTGGCTTCCAGTGGACCAAAGAATAGACATCAAAATACTAAACTCCCAGAAAGCCTCAGGTCTGCCACATCAGTAAACTGTTTTAAATCAGGGCTGAAAACATTACTGTTTACTACGGCCTTTAATTCAGGAAGCTAATTTTCTGCACTGTAGCTTTTAAATTCTACATTTTGTCTTTTAAAACTGCTTTTTATGTTTTTTATTAGTTTTAACTATTGCTTTCTTTTTATCCTTTTAATACATTTTATCTTTTTTGATCTTTTAAAACTGCCTTTTGATGTATATTCATTTCCTTTTGTTTGAATTATGATTATATAGCTATATAACTATTGCTTTTTTTGTCCTTTTCTCTGTACAGCACTTTGAATTGCATCCGTGTATGAAAGGTGCTATATAAATAAACTTGCCTAGTTAAACTTGAATTACTGAAATTATTTCCCCTTTTCATGATATTCTAATTCATTGAGTTGAGTTAACCTTACACCCATGACATTTTCACTTATCATTTTCCTTTCATACATCAGACCACTGTGACGGTTAAACGTCATTCAAAATGAGTCACTATTAAAATGTTTATATAAGCTGCGGTAAACAATCCTAATTACAGACATGGGCATTTGAGTCTTTTTTGGTCAAATTATGGTCACTGCATCCCACTAACAGATGGTATGTTAGTGAAATATGATCAACACAAGTGGAATTACCACTGCAAAGGGTTGTAGGAATTCTAGTAGGTTGAGTCACAACCTTGATAGGATTGATAGTTTTCTAGTAAATGTCCATAAACATTATGCACTAAATACCAGTAAGTCTCTGCTTTCCTTATCTGCTATTTCCACTCTTGTTATGGCTTAATGGATTCAGATTTCTTTTGCACCCATCTAGATGCCATTTCAGAAGAGTGGATCTTTTCCGAAGAGAAGATCATGAGGAGGACATGACAGCACAACTACAGAATAGTTGTGAGTGGAAGCTTTAGCACCTATAATAGAAATAAACTTTATGGCACTTAAAACCTAATGAAACTTGACTTCTTACTTAATTTTAATTAAGATTAATATTATCACTCTGCCTAATAGACCCTGAAGGCAATTAAAATTATACCTCAGATGGTATTTAAGTTTTCGTGTGTTCACACATTAACAACTACTTCTTGTGAAGAAAATCAATCAAAGACAAGAACATATAAGTAGGAGTAAGAAGTGGATTTTTCCCTTCTTGTGTATTTGGGAAAGTCTGTGGTGTGCCACTACGTCACAAAACCATTTATTTTTCCATCTATACCACAGTCCATTATGTTGCCCATCTGATTAGCTTTACTCAGCCCCCTGCTGTGTGTGTCTCTCTGTGTGTTGTAGATGTAGAGCTCGCCTACAGTCTCTCCACCATCATCCATTTCCTTTACTTGTGATCTACCGGGGGAGGTGAAGTTGGAACATAGTATGTCTACCAATGTGAATGGTCTGTCTTTCCGCTGTGACACATAAACATCCCCTTCATGACAGCAGAGCTCACACCACACAGGTCAGCTGACTTCCTGTCTAACTGTCTGATGCTGAGGGCAGGTAAACAAATTGTCCATTCATACACTGTCAGTTCACAAACAAATATACTCAGATCTGAGACAATTGAACAGGTAACGACAAGTCTGTATTACCTCACACAATGAGACATTCTTCATTCCATTCAGCAATACTCTGCAATAAAACCATTATTGGTTTCAAGACTATTGATTCAGTGCCACGTGTTGAAACACTTACATTTACGAAAAGAAATGTTTTCCTCTTCATCCACTCCGTTTGCAGGAATCCACACGTCTATGTGTGATCATTTGACTACAGTGTGTTAAAAATGCAAATAACACTGAGCTGTGAGCCAGCATGACAACAAAAACTATAACTAAAGTAGCAAATCAAACATCTTAAGGAAATATAGTCCAAGTGTTGCTGCTGGCATCTTTCCATACGCATTCAAAATCCATACTGCTGGTGTACATGTTAACCCTAATATTGCATGATATCCGTGTCACAAATGTTGACTGTTTAACATAGCTTTTTATATCCGTAGCTGAGAGTTTCCTGTTTGAGTCTTTATTTCATCACCAGCTATATTTGTTTATGCAGTTTACCACAGCAACCTCAGGTAGCCTTACTTCAATGTGGTGCATTTCGATAATGCCATTCTGCAGCACTTACTCTCTAGGTCACTTCAAATATTATAGGCCCCAACTTGTGCATCACTTAAATGAATCATTCCTCAGAATAACAAAAAATAATTCAATTTTATTTTATTTACAAAGTGGCAAATCAGAAGTTATCTCAGGGCACTATTCATATTGGGCACATCCAGACTGTACTCTTTATGATATTATAAGAAAGAACTGATGAAAAAGTCTTATGGAACAACAACATATTTACAAAGAGACATGCTTACCTTCTACTTAAACGCTCAACTTAAATAACTCACTCATTCACATCAACAATCATCTCTTTGATGAGAGGATTAAAGTTATCCAAGGCACAACACAGCTGGACAACGACATCCCTGCAGCTTTGCAGGGTGGTTGTTATAAAGTGAATGTCTATTCTTTCAGATGTCAGATGTACTCCTTACAATTTTTCTAGAAGCATTAATAACACTTAAATGGTGGCATAGTCAGTGAAACCTCCCTGGGGCCGAATATCTCCTAACAAGAATAACATTGCCTGGTTTGAAGGTCCATTATACCACAGACAGTCACAAGAGCCAGGGTACATTTTTTGGAGTAGGCTTTAAGTGCCTTTGGGACATCTGAAAGTGCCTTCAGGTATTAATTCCTCTACTGGAAGAATAGGTTTACTTTTGTATGTCCATCAGACTAGGGTGGCAACTTCAGTTGATGATCATTCTGCAGTTGGAAAACATCTGGAAGGAGGTGCTGGACATGCTGGTCTGATTTGTCTCTGTATCTGGGACCTTGGACATGAACTCAGCCTCATACAGTGATGACAGTGATGACAGTGTATATTACATTACTCACTGTGTTTGGTTTACAGCGGAAGAACAGGCCCAAATTCAAAATTGGGCCTTTTTTCACTGTGTCTCAATGTACAGGGGGAAAAAATAAGCTTATAGCGTAACAGTTAGAAGTTTACAGTTTTAGTAATATTCAACAGGCCAAACAACTAATAGCGTAATGGTTATTGAAGTGCATTAAATTTAAAGCATGTTTATACAGAATGCATATACTTTGCAGCCAGATTTATGTTTGATACAAACACTATCTGTAATGGTTTACTTTAACCTGACTTAGGCTACATTATAGTACCTGATTCACTAGCAAGGACCACACCATTGACGAGATTTAGTTTGAACAAAGGTACAAGCTGAATGTTTAAATTGTGATGATGCCGTGGTGTGGGGAAGCTTCGTGGGGGGTCCGCTGTGGCACCTGGGTATGACGAACCCCCTCCAGGACCCTACTGAGAGAATAGAGAAGAAAAGAGAGAAAAACTGAAAAAACAACAACCAAAAGGGGTGGGGGGGTTGGGCGCAGTAAGGGAGAGTGAAATGAGGAGATGGTTTAGGAGGGTATTTATGCAGGAGGGTGAAGCGTTGTAGTAACGTAATTGGGGTGTGGTCCTGCTCCCGAAATTCTGCTAAATAGTGTCAATAATTGAGCTCCATTCCACAGTTTTTGACTGTAATTCATCTTCTTGTTTCCTCCCAAAACTTTTTTTTGGAGTGACACAACAAAAATAGGATTCTTTCAATAACTTTAAACGAAATGATAGCCAGACATTTTCTCATCTAATGAGGTGAAGTATTTTAGCCTATGAATGACTATCATTAACATTTTTGTTGATTTTGTTTGAGTCCGCATGACAGTCGTTAGAAAGCTGATTGGCTAAAACTTTAGGGGTTTAGAAAACATTATTACAGTCATTACAGTAAATATTAGATATTACATATTTACAGTTACTGCCACCCGTAGATCAGTGGAATAATGTGAAATATGGCAGGAGTGAGTATCGCGCCACCCGTGTGTGCGAGAATTTGGGTCCTTGTACGTGTGCACTAGACAAACAAAACGAGGACATACTCATAAAAATAAAAATAAAAATTGCTCCACTGCGCTAATAGAGGTCAAAAACTCTTATTGACACAAAATCTTGACTTGCTTGGGCACATGTTCTTGTTTATTAATGTAACCAGTGTTATGTACTGTAGCCCTGCAGCTGACCTGAGGTGATTCTTGCAGCACTGATAATTCATCATCTCAAGTTTGAGGACATACATGAAGGATTTTTGTTTTGTAGAAAAGAGATGAGATATGGACGGGGGGAGTCCCACCGTCTCTGCTCTGCAGAGGCTTCTTCATTCAATTCCACCTCCCACCTCTGTCTGTAAAAAGTTATAGTTCAGTTTCATTAATTATTAAGTATTACACAGTAGAGTTTGGACCAGTACATTTTACAGAATGAGTCAACACACATACAATTTTTTTTTAAGTCAAAATGCTGAATGATTGATTTACAAAGATACAAACAACAGCAGCAGGTAGTGTTTGCTTCCTGTCTAATTAATCATATGGGACAAAGAAACATACTGTAGGCTACGTCTGTAATGTAATGTGATTTTATGTTGTGACCGTCTGCTTAACATCATTTTTGTATCAATTGCCTGCATTTTACATGAATTACTCCTCTAAACTCTTTATCCTGTTCAGCTGCTTCATATTGTGCTTTCTCTCGTTTTAATTTTACAAGTTTTCAACAATTGAAAATGAGCCTTTTGGCTAACGTGGATTATTATCACGTTTACAGTGACGTTGATCAATGTGCATTGAGAAAAGCAAAGTGCAAAAACACAAACCCACTCACATCTAAAATAACCAAAACTAAACTTGCAGAAAGTTGTGCTTTAATGTAAAACTGCATTCTTTCCTTGATAAAAGTAGGGCCCTGAAACTGTATGGAGATAATTTTGTTTCATTATAAAACAGTCAAAAAAAGTGGTTTGAGAGAGAAACTTTCCACACTTTTGCTTTCAAACTCTAAACTTTTGCTTTCAAACTCTAAACTTTTGC
>JAVQJD010041840.1:0-18823 GCA_036023655.1 Nannoperca australis
ATGGGGCTTGTGTTTAACCAACCTGTATGTCATGTTAATAAAATAAAGATGTGGAAAGGCACCTAACTCTAGTCTGAAGTCTCATGAAGTTCCGTCGCTACATGGTCATCCTAACACTCCCAATCGCTCTCCCCTCATTTAGTATCTTCTCCTATCATTTAACTAATAAAGGTATAAAATGACTCAACAAAAAACATCTTGGAATATTTTGGCTATACAAATGAATTCACCCAAAATATATCACACACTATTGTCATGGTCCCTGGACTATGGGTTTATGTTTCCTGTTTTATTTTGAAAATCCGTGTCTGTGTCTCCTTTTGCCTTCCTGTCTTTGTCTGATTCTCTCCTTAGATTGATTACACTCACATGTGTCTCGTCGCCCAACTGTGTCTCATCCCCTCTTTTGCCTTCCTTATTTATTGTGGTCCCTTCCCTTTGTCTCTTGTTGGATCGTTGTCTGTGTCTGTTGGCGTCTGTCTATGTTAGTAGTATGTGTTTGCGGATGTTGGTCAGTGTGGGTATTTCCTGGTTTCTGGATTTTTGGTTCTCGATTTAATGTTTTGAGTACCGCTTCCCTCCTCAAGCTGTCAGTAGTGGAAATAAACTCTTTCCTCATTTCACCCACGTGTTTGCATCTTTGGGTCCAAGTCTGCTGCCACATGGCCATTCCTGACAGAATGATCTGACCCAAGTTGGACCCAGCGAACTCAGTCTTTTCACCAAAGCCCTCAGACTCCTGCGGAGGATCTTTACCGTTTTCTTGGGTATAGCTTTACGCCATCTGAGAGGGCTAGCATCCAGCCTTCCTCCCCTTTTGAGGGCACCCGGCTGGCCATATTTACTGGGACCCAGGGAGGTCGCAGTAAAACTGGCCATCGGCCTTCCTGACGCCGGTTACCCCTGCCCAGCGCCCCAGACCCTGCGCTGCCCAGCGACCCAGCCTTCGCCTGGTCCAGTCTCCATCGGGTTGCCTCGGCCTTCGCCTGGTCCAGTCTCCGCCAAGCTGAGGCAGCCCCTGGTTCCCGCCGAGCTGCAGCACTCTTTCATACCCGACTCACCTCCCTCACCTGATGAGATGCTGCTGCCGCCGCTGCCTTCCCTTGGTGAGATGCTGCCGCCGCGGCCCCCTGCCCCTGTGATGCCGCCTCCTGCTTCTGATGAGTGGCCGCCCTCTGCTCCTGCTCCGCTGCCTCTGCAGCCTCCGTTCCTCCGTCTTTCATGCTTGGTCTCCGTGTCATGTCTGGTCCTTGTGTCTGGTTCCGTTCGGGCTGCCCTCCTGAGTGGCCTTTCACTTCTAGTCTTTGTGTCTGGTCCTGTCCTGAGCGGCCTTCCACGTCTGGTCTTCGTGCCCGGTCTGGTCCGGGGCCGCCCTGCTGAGCGTCCTTCCATGTCTGGTCCTCGTGTCTGGTCAGAGATTGCTTTTGCTGCCATCTTTTTAAAATGATTAGATTTTGATGGAAATTACCCTTTCTTGATCTGTTAGTCCCACATTATCCACAACTTATTCTTTTTATTATAGATCAGTATTGAAAAAGATGTTTTTTGTTGTGTTAAATTAGCATGTGTGCGCACCTTCGCCAGCTACAATGACACAAATTGCGGCTTTTACACTCCTTGTAATGTTTATGAACATTGTGAAGTGCAGAGGCAGACTACTGAACGTATAGAGCTACTGTATATTTTTTTCACTATGGAGTGGCTTTGTTTAGGCAGAGAGAGACAGAGCAGAAAAGCGGCTGTCTCAAGTCAAAAGCAATATTAAAATTGAGAGCATGAATTAAGTAATTATTAAATGGAGAGCAAAGTGGGTTTTTTTATGTACCATATACATTTATTTAGCTAACACTTTTATCCAGAGCAACGTACAGTAAGGACATTTTAATCAGCTCAAAAATTGCAAGAATCATGAAAGTACATGAACTTACAAATATGCTGAACTGCTTCAAGTGCAAGCCATGGAAAAATGATACATGAAACAAATTACAAATTGAAACTCTATCATACATTGACATATACAATATATGTGGCCCTTATACATATGTATGTTTATGCATGTTTAATACATTTTTGACATATATGCCATACATAATTATGTATACATATGACATGCATTTGTACACATTTGTAACACAAATTACACGTACACATAGCAAATAATTTACATATAAAATGCATGTCACTTATATAAGTTATATAGTCTTAAGTCTTAATTATATGTAAAATATGTTTAAATATATAGATGATGCATGCTTTTATATATGTGATGTGACATACCTTGGAGAGCAGTGGCACACTGTGTGTGTGTGTGTGTCACATATTTTTTTAGCATATACACGCCTGACACTGGGGGAATTCTGAACTATTGGTGGGGGGGGGGGGGACATACAATGAAACTTACAAACCAAATCTTTAAAGATAAACGAGAAATGAGCAAAGGACAGAAAAGGATGAGCAGAGTTTCAGGCAAGCGCTCTGACACACAAGATCCTTATTACCTAACCAGATATAAAAACATACATCACTATAGCTGATGTTAGCTCATATGAGCTAACTATAGTGTATAGAGAATTGTTTCTCACTTAGTAGTTGACCTTAATGTTAAATGCCACTTAGCCTGAGTACAATATTACTGGATGGATTATAATAAAGCTGTCAGGAAGCGTCACATCTCCCTCACTTTAAGACACAACCTTTTGTTGTAAATAAGAAACATGCTGTTTGTATGTATTGCTAAAAAATGCATAATGTAAATAATGACAAAGGACTCAATGTGTACATCAACATGTTAAAGTGTATTATTTAGCATTCCATAAGATACAGGAACCTGCATGGGTAATATGTCATCTGGAGCAATCAGGGAAAGTCCACACCCCTGGATGATGCAAGAGAAGCATGTCTCACCTGTTGGCCATTTGAACTGGAGGGGAGGGCCCTTAGGTCTGTGTAAATAGGTGGAACAGGTGTTAGTTGAAGTGTGGGAGTAGTGGAGTGTTGAGAGTTGGTGTAGAGTTGAAAGTTGGTATTGTTAAAGTGAGAAGAAAATAGTATGTATCAATGTAAGGGCCACTCGCCTTTGGATTTTTTCCTCAACTCTCCACAAAATTATTTGTATTGATTTGTCATCATCTTTCCATATTATCCTCATCACTGAAATTCTTTATATGTAAAGTTGGCAAAATGCTCCAACTTCCATCCTCTTTTTACTTCTCTCTCTTTCTCATGAATAGGAGTTAAGCAGTCACCTGTAGCCAGTGCAGTGTGTGGAGGAGTGGTGTAGTGTGGGAGGTCGGATGGCACGTGCAAGCACAGCAGCCAGTAGCGAGTTGCAGTAGTCAAGGCACAAGTTGACAAGGGCCTGGACCAGATCCTGCACTGACAAAAGATGCCATATTGGAAAAGGTGCAGTTTTACTGCATTGAAGATCTGATGGTAGATCAAAATGACAAGAAAAGGTTTTTGTAGTATAATTTCCTGTAATTTGATCTTAACCAGCTGCTACAGATTCAACGACATTACATGCCATATTCAACTATTCCAAAGTTGTGAGAACTGAATATGGGAGTATAATTGTTTTACTTATAGGAATGTTGCCAGCCTTCGGGTCCCGCTGGCACACAGGACACTTCTCAGACAGCTTTGTAATGCAGGTAGGGGTGGGACTGGATGCTTGGTTACTTAAATAAAAAAATAAAGCAACATGTTAAAGGGTCAGCTACTCAGAGTTGCTGCTCTCTGCCAAAAGCTCTTTGGCTGCCATCCACTGGAACAAGAAAAAAAAAGGATGGTCTTTCTCATATTGTGTTGGTCTCTTGGGGACACATTTATAAAAAAGTGCGTTTTGCATAATGTGCGATCTTAAAGTATAACTCTGGGTTTCATACAATCACCTACCTGGCAGGGTGACCCATGCATTGTTTGTTTCTTGGATATTATTCAGCTCTATAATAAACAACCTATTCAAGCTGCATCCTCTGTACAATGTTGAGGTCGTGTCCTCACCTCTTCTGTTATGCTCAAATTTAAATAAACATATTTTATCCTTGGGGTCAATTTGACCCCAGCAATGTACACCTCTAGAGAATAAATGTAATTGAAATTGTTATCCAACTTTCTGTGCCAGTTACTTTATGTCATCTATGGTATCTAAATACCCCTTTCAATAAAACATACTCTCCCAACTCCCCCTTACACATGCACAAGAATGGGAAATTGCTGGATCCACTTGTCCCATACACCCTATATTGGCCTGCCTTGCCATCAAAGTGTATGACATGGGAGAGACCATGGGATGTCTTTAGAGACATGGTGGTTGGAAATATTGCCTTTCCAGTGAGTATTCCACATGCTTGCTGTTGTTTATACTGTTATTGTCGCTTTGTTTACAAGTCTTTGTAACTGTATAACACATGCCTCCTCTCTAAGTCTGTAATTTCAAGTATATCCTTTTCAATTGATGCTGTTATGAAGAGCTCAAATGCTGATTTAATGTCTTGGGCATGGCATGACCGCATATCAGGTGGGGCCTGGAACCACCATTGCATTAGCAGCACTCAAACTTTCCATTTTTGGAAGGCAAGGTTTCCACTCTCGGAAGCTAAGAAAGAACATAATTTGCTAGTGGGTGAGAGACAACAGGAGGGTCAACCCCAAAGGTGTTATTGTCATCAAAAGAGCATGCCTCATTATTGGGGTCCTCCTCAACATTATCCCCAGTTTTAGACACATTCTACTCTGTTACTTTACTGTCAAAGAGCTGTGACCATAAAACCTTTGTTAGAGGTAAAATTCAATTGAGAAAGATCATAGAGTGAGCACATAGAGCACCAAGAGAAGTGGTTTAGAAGGCTGCTTTTATGTGTTTGCCCTAACCCATGTTGTGGGAACAATCAGGGGTTCTCGCACGACTAAAGGTATGGAAATGTTAAATTAGGGCCCTAAAGCAATAGGACGTGTTTTGAACATAATACAATTGCATGTGATAGTGACCTCAACATCAGCCAAAACAACCTTAACAAATGTGTGTAAAAGAAAATCATGATCATCAATTAATTCATCTAGCAACGTTAAACATTGAATGGGGTCAAATTGACCAAAGGATAATAGGATAGTCAATGTCCAGACACAAAGCATAAGAACGGTGTTGCAACACTTTCTTCCTTATGAAACAAAGCACTCCTGACTTTTGTAGCATCTCACCAGCCATCTGCTCTGCATTTAAAATGTATGTGCTCACAGCTTAAGATTGCTGAAAAGTTGTATGGGAAGTTGAAGCACTGTTGAAGTAGCAGCTGAATCCAAATAACTGCAAGAAAGTGGCAGTAAAAATGAAAGTGCTGAAATTTGTTGAATTAGTTAAGGTTCAGGCCCTGAAAAGAGTTAAGGTCAAAGTGTTAAAGAAATTGAAGTGTTAGTAAAAGTATATATACAGAAAGACGTTGAAGTGGCATTTAGAAACAGAAGTGCTGAAAGTAATTGAAATTTTAGTTGAAGTGTAAACACTGAATGACATTCAATTGACAGTTTACATGAAAGTGCTAAGTTGAAACTTAAGTATTTGTTGAAGTAAAAGTTCTGAGGTCACTACAAAAAAAATAAGGCTCCAAATAAAAGCTGAGGGAAAAAGAAAAAACTGCGGATTAACTCCTGGTGCCTGTTATATAAATAAAAAAATAAAACAAGGGATTTTTTCTTGCCATTGTCACCTAATGCTTGCTCACGGTAGGACTGTTGGCTCTTGGTTATTATAAAGAGTTCATACTCATCACCACCATGCACCACTTTCACCCAGCTGTCCATATGGACTTTTACAAAGTGAGACATAAGAGAGTGAGTAATACTCACTAATACTGACAGTAGGTGTTTAGCACACATTAACTTGTGTCATGCTTCTTGCACTGCCAAATGAAAGTTGAAATCTTTTTTAAAACTATCATGGTTGGCTATTAAGGATCTCACCCTGTAGCTTTATCAAACAGTTTCTAAGTGTCTCAATGGTTTATCCCATACATTTTTATCCATCTCTTTGCCTCCATCAGTGTATTGTTAGTGAAAAACAGTGGTGCCAAATCCAAGGCTATGTAGGAACAGAGCTTTTGGCAAAATAGCAGCACACTGCAGGAAATCTGAGCTTTGACATGTTGAATTATCTCCACAGAACAACAACAAACTGAAAAGGAGAAGAAGACATAAATTTACCAAGCTAGATAGAAATTAAGCTTTTCTGTCATTTTAAATGTAGCAGTCTTGAAAATGTACTTATATTTTCTTATCTTTTTTTTCTAGAGTGAGATGAGAATAGTCAATAGTATTCCCATGTGTGTTAAGTACAGACTTTAAGTCAGGATGTGAATAAATTGAAATACATTCCAGAGCTTTCAGCTATCAAGCTTCTCTTAAATACAGCACTTTGAATTGCATCCGTGTATGAAAGGTGCTATATAAATAAACTTGCCTTGCCCTATATGGAACCAGCTTCCAGTTTGTTTACAGGAGGCAGACACCATTCTCACATTCAAGAGTAGGCTTAAGACTTTCCTTTTTAATAAAGCTTATAGTAGGACTGACTCAGGTGACCCCTGAGTCCCCCCTTAGTTTTGCTGCTATAGGCCTAGACTGCAGGGAGATTTCCCATGATGCACTGAGCTCCTCTCTCTTCTTCTCCCTCTCCATTTGTACACACTGTTAGATGCCGGTTAAAGCCCTTGTTACAGGACTCCACTGGACCAGCTCTCTGTTTAAAGGGTCCGATCTCTAGTTCTATGGGATCTTACCCTATCAGAAATTCTAAAGATATTTAAGCTGGGGTTGAGGAAACACGCCTAGTTTCTAACTGCCTACATCCGGATGCTTACCTTGCTGCCTCTGATTATACCACCCGGCTGAGGAGCCTTTAGTTGCTCGGATGTGTGATCAGCCACGCCCGTTAACGCCAGCTTTCCTCTTATGGATCTGTGCACTTGGTGAATTGTTAGTTTTGGGGTTCAATGGCATATGACTAAGAAACCCTCAGGGTCTATTTTAAAGCTAATGGATCGATGTAGAATAACCTTTAAGAACCATGCAGATATTGTACACACATAGGCTTAACTGTTTTACTTTCATGAGAAGGCTAAATAACAGGGAAACAATACTTTTACTTCATTTATATTTGTATTTATTGCAGGTATTAGCATTGGGTAGCTACAGCATTTCAAATCAAAAATCAAAATTAAAAACAAAATATAATCAATCTACACTCATTTATATAATAGGAAAAGAGAGGCTAGCCGGGCCCGTGGTAACCTGTCGAATTCCTCCTGCCGAGGTGAAGAGCCGTAATGGAAATCAGAATCAGAATCCGAAATCCTATATTAGTCTCGCAGTGGAGAATTGTTGCAGCAAAAGTTTACAGTGCAGAAGAGAGAAAAATAAAATCAAATAAAAGTAAAAAATATAATAATAAGTAACATGGTAAAACAATGCACTCCAAAACTCCAAACAAAGATTTATAATTTATAACTGCTTCCTCCTCTTGTTGGCAGTGAGAGCTGAATCCTCTGCGTTCCAATCTTATCAGCAGCTGTTCGTTTCCTTTGTGGTTTTGGCTCATTCCAGTGCTGCTGATCCGTCAGATTCTTCTTTCGTACTTGCTGGAGTTTTGATTCAGTACAGAATCAAAGTTCTCCTTCATGCTCCGCATCCTGCGTCACTCGCACAGCTCTGAGGTTTTCACATCCCAGACTCCTTCTTTTATCTATCTTGCCGGCCCGGCTGCTTCCCTAAACCTGTTTCTTACTGACTGGTCATCCTCCCTTACATTTCCTCCCATACACAGTAAGAGCCTTATTTGGCTATTCTTCTCCTCGCACCCATTACAGAGCCCTATTCTGCACTTTTTACCTTTAATTCTCTTATGTCCATGTTTGGCCATGCTCCTATTCAGCCGTCATCCGTGACCTACTAAAAGCTTGCTTTTGGTGTGTGTTTCCTGCACCCCCGCACACCCTTTTTCAATTCCTCTTTGCTGACTCCACGCGCACACGTTTTCTCTTCCTCTTTGCTACGCCTCTACAGCTGATTTCACATGTTCCCCAAACATGGGCCTATTAAACTCAAAGCATCACTACATTTGTCTGATCACATATCAGATTATAGTTCATCATTTTAACACTGTTATCAATCATTTTAACACTTCATAATAGTCTTCTGTGTTCCAGCGTCCCGATCATTCAGACTAAAAGTTCTGTTCAGGTTTTGTTTCACTGGAGGCAACATTCTGGAGTCTCAGTCTTTCTGACATACCTGCCCTGCTTTGCAAAAGTAACTTGTGGCTATTCAGGCTTCCCAAAACGTGCACCAACTCTTCTGCCGCTGGATGTGCACAAAACAATGACCAAAGCAGGAAAATGTAGAAGTTGCCATGGTACATTACGTGTGTTGTTGTTTTATTCTACTTGCTTTCTTGTTCTTCTCATATTGAAAATATATTGGCTGCCTGATTGCTGGTGCGTGTTTTGAAGGAGGCAGACGAGGAGGTGATTGGGTCACAGAGCAATGAGCCAATCATCAGCACTGCTGTGGTTTTTGATGTTTTGAATATCGGAGGAGACATAATTAAGTAAATGCGGAAACATTTCAAATCAATTTTGCTGCCTCTCTGAGACATCTGCTACTGTCAAGGGATGCAGCTTCCACCTGAGGGTCAGATGTAGGGGATAGCTGAGTGTTGTCAGTATAACAGTGGTAGGAGAAGCTGTGCAAGTGTATGACAGCACAAAGCATCCTTGTGTAGAGGGAAGAGAAGGCCCAGGACAGAGCCTTGTGGAACTCATTTGACAGGCTGCATGGTTCAGACATCGATTCATTCCAGGTCAGGTGGTAGGAGCAGAGAGTGCTGAGCCTGAGACACTGAGTCCTTTAAGGATGGAGACGAGGATCTGGGGCGTTACAGGGTCCGGGAGCATAAGAGCAGAGAAGAAGGAGTTCTCTCTAGCAGTATGGAGAGCTTCTGTCCCTGCAAGTAGGGGCATCTCAGTAGAGAGACATGGGATTAGGAAGTTGTTCTGGAGGAAATAAGAAAATCACAAAATCACAAAATCTGGAAATCTTCCCGCTGGCTATGACACCAAAATATATTTTATTTGGAGGTTTTAATTTCTTTGGTAGTGGTTGTTCTTTGGATGAGTCAAACAGTCCATAAATACGTTTACCGTTATTCTGGGAGAGCACAGGAGTCTTTATACTCACTATATTACCTGCACTGTGAAAAGCTGACTCCAATTCCTGTTTAGTATATTGTTACCCAAGGATTCATGGAGGACTATTCATTATTCTCTTCCATTGTTGTAAAATGCACACAAATGATAATGGTAACACATCTGTGTTTTGTCCCTTTGGAGATGTAAAATGACACATCCTTATAAACAGTGTAGTATTTTCCATCCTCAGTAAACATAGCATGAACCCTTGTAACCCTTGTAACCTCGTCACCCTTTGGACCCCCTGTTAGTGACACCCTGGTTTACTTGCTGCTAGTAACACTATACTGGACAGTGTTACATTCTTCATTTCAGTATGCACACACACACACACACACACACACACAGGAGGTCAGATACACACTCAGAGGCCCTGAGTTTTAATTAAGAATCACTTAGTTGTGAATCACCAAAAACCTACTTGATGAATTGATCTGCTATCAGACAGAGTAGATCTATACGCCTCTGATCAATACCAACAGTAGCATCAACACTGCTTCTCTATTTCCCAAAGCATCACCACACAGAGCATGCAAGGCCAGCACTATGGGCTGTTTGTACATTACACATCTCCATCTGTGTGGGGATAGACCGAGGTGTGGAATCAGGTCATGTGTTGTGGGTGTTACTGTGGACATACATGTAGGAGGGAAGAAAGGAAGAAACAAATAAGGGGAATGGGAAGAGGACAGGGATGGTGAATGAGAGGAAGACAGGACAGGAAAAAAAGACAAATGCCAGGAAGAAAGAGGGAGAGAGAAAAGAGAGAATGAAATGGGGAGAACATTAAAAAGGAAAAGGATGCAAGAGGGAAAGAATGAAGGAAAGCAGAAAAGAAGAGAATGTTGAAAAATTGTGCAAAGGTCCAAACTTTTACCTGGCTAAACTGAACCCAGACCAAAGTTAATATTATTTTACCTCACCTGAAGTTCCAGCTGCCCTTTATACTAAATACAAATGCAAAGAAGTCAGACACATCTTTTTAAAGCTGGTCAATAATCATTACCACTTTTCTAAAACATGTCAACTAAGGTTTGAGATTTGACATTTCATAACTTGCAAAAGAGATGTTTCTTTAGTTTTCATAGTATGTCATTACATTATGTCCAAGAATATACTGTGATGACTCAAAGCCAAAGACACGTTTGACTGACTGTATGAGCAATTCAATTTGGTAAATGTAATCATACCAAAGCACTCACTGACACACCCACCCACACACACACACACACACACTAGTAAAACGTGTACATTTTGTGTTTGCTGATTGAAGAGTGTGTTAATTAAAATGTCAGAGAGACTAACTGCTCCCTCTGTTTCTTTTCCAGGGCTGCCATTAATGCCTTTGCTGCTCTGCTATGCACAAGTAAGTTCTTCATGACCTTCATCATTCGCACAGCTGATGGTTTCCATCAAACTGGATGTACATCATCATCATCACTACACAAGACTACTCAAACCCTTCTTTAGGGCCTCACTGAGAATGCTTTGTGTTCCTTGGGTCGTTTTTTTTGTTTAATGATGTATTTCTTTTATTCCATGGAGCAGGTAGAGTGGGCATGAATAGGAATTTAGAATAATAGGAATAAGATTGGTTAGACTTTGTCTTTGTATTAGTTAACATAAGTCCTGAAAAGAAATAAGGAATAAAAATGAATGGCATTAACAAGAGCTGTTAAAAAACAGGTTTTTTAAAGTAGCAATAAACCAGACTAAGAATTTACACCCAGGCTAGGAGCATGGCTGTAAAGCCTTGTTTATACTCATGCGAAACACAGTGACATGGGCCTCCACAGATGTTGTGTGAACTACCAGCTTGCACTGAGGCATTTAGGCTTAACACCCAATTCTCCGTCTCAGAATCCAGAATGGAAGGCTTGTAGAAAAGTTTGTAAAGGTGTACCTGCTCAGCCAGTCCAAGCCCCCAGGAAGTGTGCCGGGCTTTGAAAGCCAATTTGACATAGTGGCCAAACTGTGTAATTATATCTTTCGTGTTCATCACAAGATGCACAGTGGCCCCAAACATACTTTTTCCCACAGACTGACATTGGGAAGGAGACATCTATTAACTAAATACAAATACTTTTTTGTGAGGTATATCTCAGTATCTACTAGCCAGTATGAACACTTCAATAGCCCTTAAATCATTATGTCCTAAAAGTTGTAAACTTCAGTAACAGAGCGGTTGGGAGGCAGGGTTTAAGGGAACGCAAGTGCGCTTGCTCTATGGGCCACATAATACAGAAGCTCTGCGGAAGATCCAGGTAATTTAATGGATTAACTTCATGCATCACTGAGCAACTTTCATAGTTATGGACAGGGCCCGCTTACCATGCTGTATCTAGTTTTCTTTATTCTTCAATGGGCCAGTCCATGTGGAAATAAAATGTTCAGCTTGTGTCGCCACGTCAACTTGCAGGGCCTTCGCATTAGACAAACATATGATGTGATGATGTCATTTTTGGAGCAGGGATCCTTGTGCGAGGGATGTTGGTGTTAAGCATAAACGCAGCCAGCAGGCTAATGTGCACAATAACAATGCTAACATGCTGACAGGATGTTAACCTGATCGCCATCTTAGTTTAACATGTTAGGATGTTAACATTTGCTAACCAGCAGTAAACCCATAGTACAGCTGAGGCTGATGGGAATGCCATTAGTTCTGCAGGCATTTGGTCATAAATCAAAGTATGGGACACATGTTGACCTAAGGATGGCGCTAGATGAAAAGTCAGGATTACAAAAGATTTTACAATTCATTCAGGGGAACATGAATGAATGAACAAACATTCATCCCAGTCCATCCAATAGTTGTTGAGATGTTTCAGTCTGGATCTAAGTGGTTGATAGACTGACAGATGGACTGATACTGTCATCCTTAGAGCCATGCTGCTGCGGCTGCTGAGTGCAAACAGTGCTTCGAGAAGCGTTTCAAAGTATTTAAGTCACGTGACTTTACTACACTTTGTCACCATATTACTGTACATTCTCAAAGAAAAGCATATTTAAAAGTCTCAAATAGCTGGCAGAAGCAAAATAAAGCCAGTCACTAATATAGGTCAGGTGAAAAAGCTTTGAGAGGGGTAGTGAAATTACTTGTACTAGAACTGCTTACATGGTAAATACAGCATGATGTACAGTCCATAATGTCCTTTTCATAGCACTATTAGAAACAGATCTTTATTGTTGATGCAAACATATATATTAGACGACAGATCCACAAATTCAGTATAGCAGTACATTTCCACAACACAAATCATCATGTCATACTGACCACTCTGCTGTTCATTCATGCCATTTTTGTCGATCAATCAGTGAAACTTAACTTGTCATGCAGATTTCTTACAATTCAATTTCCATCAGAAAAGGGAGAAATCCATCGAGGGTGAAATACTTTTAACGTGAAATATGTGTGCAGGAAGTGTAGAGTTTCAAAGCAAAATAGAAAGTGGAAGCATTAAGGTAAAAGCAACTGGAAGAAATAATGAATGAAAACAGCAGGGAAATAGCAGAATAGTGGTGGGTATGGTATGACTATTATTGTACTGGTGGAATTAAAGCAGTGGAAATGATCGTGGAAGATATGGTGAGTTTACATTAACTGGGGAACAGGGGAAACTACACAGAAATAAGTGAGAGAGAATTTTGGCAATATTCAGAAGGATTCACTTGATTTGGAGAAATTCCGGGTGCAGTACAGAGACTGAGCTCTGATGTGTAAAAGCATTTTCAACTTGTTCAGCACAATCTTGTAAAATACAGAGTTGAGTGCAACAACAATAACATCCCATCAGAGCCGAGACACCTTCGTTGGTCTGTCTGTGTCTGTGCCATCTATTTACATTTATTTAGTTTCCCTCTTTGCGGCCCTGGCGCAGGCCACCCAGTGAGAACTTTAAAACATTCATTTTTTCTGCTGAGAATGAAAAATGGTGCGCATATATATATATATATACAGTCAAGCCCAAAATTATTCAAATTTTGACTTAAAGTTACATTTAATCAACCAGCAAGTTTTTTCTTGATTGGAAATGACACTGGCGTCTCCCAGAAGATTATAAGACGATGTACAAGAGGCCTCATTGTGAAAAAAAAAAAATATTTCTCAGCTTTTATTTACATTTGAACAGAAAGTGGCATGTCCAAAATTATTCATACCTTTCTCAATAATCAATAGAAAAGCCTTTATTGGCTATTACAACAATCAAACGCTTCCTATAATTGATGACCAGCTTCTTGCACGTCTCCACTGGTATTTTTGCCCATTCATCTTTAGCAATGAGCTCCAACTCTTTCAGGTTGGAGGGTCTCATGCCATCACCCTGATCTTTAGCTTCCTCCACAGATGTGCCGCTGCAAAATATTCATGTTTTTGTCCGCTAACCATTTCTTTTTGTGTTTTGGGTCGTTGTCATGCTGAAATGTCCACTGGTGCCCAAGGCCAAGTTTCTCTGCAGACTGCCTGATGTTGTTGTTGAGAATCTTGATGTATTGCTCCTTTTTCATGGTGCCATTTACTGTGATTAGGTTCCCTGGTCCATTGGCTGAAAAACACCCCCAAAGCATTAGGTTCCACCACCATGTTTGACAGTGGGGATAGGGTTCTTAGGGTTGAAGGTTTCTCCTTTTTGACACCAAATGAAGGATACATCATTGTGGCCAAACAATTACATTTTAGTTTCATCGGACCATAAAACAGAAGACCAGAAGTCTTCTTCTTTGTCCAGATGAGCATTTGCAAAGGCCAAGCGGGCTTTTGTGTGCCTTATCTGGAGAAGTGGCATCCTATTTGGTCTGCGTCCATGGACCCCAGCAGTGTGCAGCGTCCATTGGACTGTCTGCCTTGAGACGTTGCCACCAGCAGAGCCCAGATTCACCAGGACGGCCTTGGCGGTGATCCTTGAATTCTTTTTCACCTCTCTTACTATCTTCCTGGCCAGCACAGGTGTCACTTTTGGCTTCCGACCACGTCCTCTGAGATTTTCCACAGTGCGGAACGTCTTGTATTTTTTAATAATACTTTGCACTGTAGCCACTGGAGCTTGAAAACATTTAGATATGGTATAGCCCTTTTCCTGACTTGTGAGCAGCCGCAGGTCCTCAGTGAGCTCCTTTGTCTTAGCCATGACTTTCCACAAACCAACTGCAGGGAGCTGTTTTTCACCTGTTGAGTTGATTAAAACAACTGTTCCCAATGAATCACGGTAATTAGGATGCTTTAGAACAGCTTGGAGTATTTGGAATGGTATTGAACTTTGGATTTTCCCATAGACTGTGACAGTTTGCAAAGGGTATGAATAATTTTGGACATGCCACTTTTTGTAACATATAGGCTAATGTTCCTGACAACAGTCTTTTCCGTGGACCTCTGTTTGTCTCAAAGTAAACTCAGATTGTTGTTCGGTGAGTCACATTGTATCCCTTAATATTAGAATAGGTACCCTATGTGTTAGTTAAAAAATACATTATTATACAGTATTCATTCTTTTCAGGTTCCCAGATTGTTACTCCTTTGTTCCCTAACTTAGCATCTTGTTCCCGTGGACTTATCATATTGTAGTGGCACATTGGGAACAATTACGCAGCGCGCTGCGGGCCACCAAACACTTCTACACAGACCAAGTAGGTTGTCACTCCGGCTTCACACCAAAGCATTAGAAATATAAATCATTATTTGATGTTCTCTGTAACTTTGCATATGGTGATACAAGGATGCGCGACATTTATCCGCATTTTGGTTGTGCAATATATTCTGCTAAAGCTATTGTTTTCTTACTTAACAAAGTTTTCATGGAGAAGGAGTCTTATGAGAACACAATGGCCCTATTCATTATTCGGCTGTAACACATGAGAACAGATCCAAGTAGACTGCTGAGCGCACAGCCGGTGTGTAGCGCTGCCTGGTCAGACACACCATCTGCAGCCATTAAAAGGCGGATTTCCCCCTCTTCCTAACTTAACTCTGTCACACCACACCCCGTTTAACACGTACTAAAAAAACATGTGAAGAAAGTAAAAACCTTACCTTCCAAGTGAAATCGATACTCTTTCAGCTGGACAAAGTCGCGCTTCTTTTCTATCTGATCATCATTCGAAAGTTATGAAGTGAAGCCGGGGAGGATGCAGAGTGTTGACAAAAAGGCCAAGAGCAAAACGGTCAGTTCCTCTATCTGTGTGTACAAGGAAGTAAAAGTTAACTTGCATTACATTGCGACAAGCATAGCCAACAAGTTAAAAAAAAAAAAGGCCGGAAGCAAGGACGGTATCTATGCAAACTACATTATGAAAGTGCCGTCGGACGAGAGGACATCTGAGCTGCCACTTTGACCTGTCAGGACGAACACTACTGTCAGTGTTTTGGACCGAGCTTTACAGATGATCTTACTGTATGTAAAACCCTCCTCACAGTCACACCTCTCAGACCGCAGAGAAAGCTGTCCATCAGGAGCTTCTCAGAGTGGGTTACCATTAAGGTGGTCCAGAGGGTCTTTAGACGACTAACAAGTATCCCATTCACTTGAAACAGTCCAAGTTCTAAATTACACAGTGAGAAGGAAAGAAAAGATAGAAGACTATGTTTTTAGTCTTATGGTCTGTTATCAGATGTGGAAGCACTATTCAGATCCTAAGTAGAACCAGTACTGCAACCATGGGTTTATTAGACTGCAGAGTATTGGAACGTTATTACTGATGGATTCACGTGTGCACAGCACTTTAATGACGCTCCTTTTACCTAGTCTATACACTGTTGGATAGTTTCATCTATAACAATGCACATTCCTTTTTAAATTGTAACTAGATAGCTGTTAGATAAATGTTGTGGAGTAAAAGTTCCCTCTGAAATATAGTCAACATGGAAATACTTAAATGAAGTACAACTGTCTCAAAGTACACTGCATTTCATCAATAAGTCATGTTAACATGTTTTTCATTTACATAAATTTCACATTGTGATTTATACATTTCTATTTTAACTGAGTTTTCAGTATTCTAAGTCAGGTCACTGAAAGGTAAATGTTCCAATGTTGTTCAGGAGTTGTAATCATGGCTGTGTCTTAAAGAAAGACAGCTATTATATTATTATTATTATATATTAATAAAAATAGTTAAATAGTAAATGTGGTCCTATATACAGGACTAATAACAAGGACATACGATTTGTGCTACACTACAGTAGGTGGGGATAATGCTCCACCTGGTTGTAATTCACCATTAAAATAAGAAGAAAGTTGGTTTATTTTGTGGTTACAGGGGACAGATAACGTTGGTCCACAGTCTGACATATTAATCCACCACTGTCCTTTATGTGTCTGCCAGACAGTCCAAAACAAACATCAACTCTTTTAGAAGCTACAGAGTAAAAAATGTCCTTTAAAGGAACTATTGCAGTTGAGAAAGCATTTTATTCTCCCTGCTTTTGTCTTGTAAATTTGTAAATCCAGTAAATTACTGGATAACAGTACGTCTAAATAAGACAAGGAATTAGATATTTCTTCAGTTTTTGGGATCACAAGGAATCACTGGAATCATCCGAGGCTCAAAATATTTCACATTACTGGGAATAAAATAATTTCCATACACAAATAGACAAGTATAAACATTTATGGAACCATGTCCTTCATGTCACTGTGTGAATTGATATAACAGATTTGCATGTGTAACTTCCCTCAGTTATTTGCATGATCGCAGGGGATGTGGGGGTGGACAGAGTTGCCTTTCAGAGCAGGTGTTTATTAGCACAATCTGAGATGCACAAAATGGAGATCTTGTCGTTTAGGTTTATGGAAACAGTTTGCAGCGTGTCTGGCAAAGTGAGATGTGATCAAACGAAGACACACTGACTTTAACAGTTCACTCAACTGAGAAACGCAAGTGAAAGTAGGTGCAGCCTCCAGCTCTTACTTTAATACAAGCAACCTTGTAAAAATGTATTCACCCCCCACACACACACATACACACTGAATATCCACCATTAACTTCAAACACTATATTCTATGACAACTAAAATGATGTTTAATAATCATGTTTCTAAATGCACAATGTAACAAAATGACCACGTGTTTGTTCATTAGAGTTGTTGTTCCAGTGACTTATAGTAATAATTTGTCCTGATGCTACAGGTACATATTTCCTAATTCATTTTTTTCTTCTACAGGAGAGCATTCGATTAAGACATTCTGTTGCATCCTTGTAAACTAGCTTGCTATTTCTGCATATTGCAAATGTGTGACTTTCTTTCTACATTCTCTACCACAGACCTGTTGATTTTGATGCAGCTCCTCCGTCTCAGTTGTGCATGATAGAAAATCATGGACGACTAAATGCAACAAAACAATAAAATGCATAGTATTTACATACAGGTTGATTCGAACTATACATTTGACAGGCATTCCTCTATTTGTCTTTTATCTGTTGTACATAAAGCTTACGTTAGCTCCTTGTCTTGCTCCAGAGTCCAACCTCTCTTATAATGTCTGACCTTGTCAAACAAATATAATATCCAGATGCGCATTCAGTCTGTATAAATGGGGAGTCAGAAGCAGCCTTTGTTTCTTGTATTTATGAAGCGTATCCACAGCTGTCAGCCTGAGAAGGGATGGAATATTTAAACAAAAAACAATACTTCCTCTTGTATTCGAGACATTCTCAGAATAGTTCCTAAGCTTCTCAGGTAGTTAAATCACTTATGGAGGTTGAAGTCTCAGAAGTTGATCCAGATAGATAGATTAATGGTGTAACATACGTTTTTTTTTGCGCTTTACTCAACCTAATACTTCCTAATGACTCGTCTCTAACAGATGTTTCTGTTGTATTTCTCCAATATTCAACAATTCTTCTATCAAACACCACTGTAGCTTGGTGGAAGCAAGTGTGAACACACCCACTGGTCCTCTTCACACTGAAGACGAACACTGGCTTGAAGCATGCACTCTGGGGCCTTTAAATGTGTGTGAAAGGTTTGATCAGGCAACTTATAAGATGCCTTTCGACCCAGTTATGTTTTGTTAGCCTGGTTTATATTGTGATCTTCCATTACCAACACCATCTTTAAAGGGTGATTCCAGTATTTTTAAACCTGGGCCCTATTTTTTACGAATTTGGGGGTCTAAGTGACTGATGGTAACCAAAGGTTTTGGAACTGGTCCAGTAGATCTCCTCAACCTGCATCTGTGACGGCTGCAACGTAATCCTTGTGGATAAAGGATGACCAAACATCACCTCCAGCTGAACCTCGCTAAAACAGAACTCCTCGTCATCCCTGCTTCTCCATCTATCTCCCATGACATCTCCTTCACTCTGGACTCCACGATGGTCGTGCCATCGCCCTCGGCCAGGAACCTTGGGGTCATCATCAACAACAAGCTCACCCTCACCGACCACATTGCTGCAGTCTCCCAATCTTGTAGATTCAGTCTCTACAACATTCGGAAAATTAGGAGATACCTGTCGGAGCACCCGACCCAACTGCTGGTCCAGGCTCTTGTCCTCTGCAAGCTGGACTACTGCAACTCGCTCCTGGCCGGTCTCCCAGCCTGTGCAATCCGTCCCCTCCAGAAGATCCAGAATGCAGCAGCACGTCTGAT
>JAVQJD010041850.1:0-16135 GCA_036023655.1 Nannoperca australis
TGTGTGTGTGTGTGTGTGTGTGTGTGTGTGTGTGTGTGTGTGTGTGTGTGTGTGTGTGTGTGTGTGTGTGTGTGTGTGTGTGTGTGTGTGTGTGCGTTATGTCTGCATTACCCTTTGATGAAACACATGGTACTTGTTGCCACGTGCCATTAAACAGTCCAGGACGGAGCAGCACGCCACGCCTTCCATCTGGACCTGCTCTTTGATTCTGCCGGGGCAGCTCCGATGTTTATCCCTCAACGCCCCGTCAGCCGTGACAGTTGTTTGTTCCTCCGTCCCTCTCTCACAGCCTCCTTTTTCTTCACTCGCTTGTTAACCCACCCTCGTCTCTCCCTCTCACTTTTGCCCACCGACCGTTGGAATCCTGATGTCGCCTACGTTTTTCTCTCTCCTTTCTTCTCTCCATTATTTTTCCTTTTAATTCACGCTTTTGTTTTTTAATGTCAGTATGTGTTTATTTTCTTATTTTTCCGTGCCACAAACCTGTCAGGAGTCAGCGGTGACCCCCACAGACATTGTTTTTGTGTGAAAATGTTCTTTAAAAAAAAGCTTCAGAAAATCATATCCAAAAATATCTCCATTTAAACCCAGACGTCTACATGTGATTGAAGAATAATTGACCAAAAAGAAGCGATAATTCATTGCATTTTTTTGTTTTTATGATGCTGTGGTCGGGGAGGAACCTGCATGAACAACCAGATAAATAACTGGCAAGTATCAGATTTGTAGTATCTAAACCATTATCTGCCCAGAGTGTCAGTAAATTGATACCTCAGTCAAACCCTAATCTAGTTATCTAGTTTGTACACTACGCACATGTCCTGAGGACTCCTGAAGGCATCGGTGTGCAGCTGATTGTGACGCTACATTACAGCTCTTTATTCATCAGTAGTAGTTCTGTTGACTTTGACGATCCACCGCAGGTTTTCCCAGCAACCCGTCATCATTCATTTTCCGGCCCTGATGCAGCCTCGAGGGTCGGCTAGTTTCATTCAGGCGTCTTTGAGTGGTACTTGTCATCTGTTTTATCCTCTACTTGTCTTCAAACACACCTTTTCAAATATTATTATTATTAATTTGATTATTTTTAATGAATTTTAATTTGTAAGCATAATGTCGCATTAGTTTCTTGTAGTTTTTCTTTTCCCTTTTTAAAATGTATTCCTTTTGTTGTGTGTCTCTTCCCTTCACTGTTGTTTCAGTGTTTTTCTGGGTTGTTTTTGAGGCTTGCTTGTCCTTATAGTAAAGCTTTTAAGGGTTTTATCTTTTAGAAAATGTAGTTTGAATCTCCTTTTGACAAAAGTTACTTTTTTGGGAGAAACGCAGGAAGAGGGACCAGAAAGACAGAAAAGAGTTCTACCTGAAGAAACTCACTTTAGAAACAGAAAAATCAAACATGAAAAACGTTACACGGCTGAACATCCTGTTTATTTGCACTCTATTAGGCGTGCAAGGTAGAGTTGGAGGGGGGAGATTATATTAATGTTTGTGTCTCCCACCAGATATGACTCCATGGCTTAGCATGACGCTTGACAGCAACCAACCCACACGTCTCTTTCATTTCTATCACCGCAAACAAATCTGACCTGGTTTAGGATGTTGTGATGCACTCTAATACATTCGTATTTGTTCTTCTGTATTTGTCTACTTCTTTGCAAACCTTTGGGTGAAACCAATATTGATAGACTTCCTCTTTAACGTCTGGAAATGTGACTAAAGCTTGGTATCAAATTTAACACCAAAGCGAGTGACTGTCTTCTTTTATTAGATCCCAGTCATAATGAAGACTACGTAAACCTACGTCACTGAGCTAAGGATGTCAGTTCTGCATTAAGGCCCGGAAGGTTAAAGTGAGAATTAAGTGCTATTTATTTTTGAGAAGAGAAACTAAGGGGAAGCAGGATAATTCTGTAGGAGTAAAATCCAGGACCTGATTGGCTGATGTCAAATTTTATTGGCAAACCACCTCCTACTGAAGGACTACCTGAGAGAGGTGAATAGCACATGACCAGAGTCAATGCATGTAGAGTCCCTTTTCTCACAGATCTGACCCCGAACATGCAAAGCAGAAGGCCTCACAGCGTAGGACGCACTGCTTGGATCGTAATCTATAGGAAGTAGTTTCATGCTACAGAGCATAGACCTGTTACTCACAAAAGCCGCTGTCACTGCAGCTCTTTCACAGAAAACCGCAGAGGTTCGACCGTTTAACATCAAGGCCCGAACAGCGTCTGTGAGGACGGCGTTTTAGTGGCACTTAATCATCATTAAGGGGCCCGAAAGTGGCTGCGGGTCAGAAGCCAAATTTTAGAGAGCGGGGTAATATTGCAGTGGTCGCCAGACTCAACATGCACCAATTCAGATTGCCGGTAAATGCCAAGTGAACTGGGGTTGACTCCCATGTTAATACTGGGTGTCTGATTGGTGGGGAAATAGCAGGAAAATGCTTTGTATGATTAGATGGTTTTAGATTCTAGTTCTGGCCGATTTGATGCCTTCTAGTTTGCTTCTTTTTCAATGAGATGTCACGAGGAGTATTTTTACTCCTTTTTTTAGTAGTTTTTGAGCTTTATGTATGACATGTACATTTATATGTGATTAGAATTTATTGTTGTTTTGATTATTTAAAAAATAAACAAATGGAAATGTAAAAATGGAAACATTTGCTTTTGAAAAAAACATTTGCATTGCAAAATCTCAGATTGTTGCACTTCCTTTCTAGCACATACTCAGCAGCTCATTTAATGTCTCCCCACTTCCTATTACCAGAGGAATATTATAATAATACATATATAAATGAAGAAGACCATGTTGAGTGTAAAGGAGAATAAAATCTGGTTAAAATAGTTTTAAACTAGTGAGTGAAAATAAGAGCTTTACGTATAACAACAGAGCATTCTTTATAGATGTTACGATCTTTTAAAAGCAGAACAAGAGATGACAAAACGTGTTTTGGGATTTGTTGTTTGGATACGTGACATGGCATCAGCAGCCAGAATAAACCACATTCAGACGTGTTGAAACCAAATGGCCAGTAATGTCCCATCATCTCATGGCACCGTCTGATTCCTTTGGCACTTTAAGGGCCTCCAGGGAGACATAAAAGCAGCCATAGGAACACAGTGGTTCTCAGCCAAAAGCAACACGGCAAGGATGCTTAGTAGAGAGCGCTTAGGCCCTGGAACGGATACATGTGGGTGCTGCTAGAGAGCGATAAATAGCATCGATGTTCAGACCAAACAGTCTGTCTTGTGCCGGTTAAGAGACCGTTGGGAAGCCGTGGATACAAAACTGTTTGTTTTGCTCCCCGAAAGTGTTAGAAACCGTCGCGACGACGTCATATTCTGGATTACGAAGCCCAGTCTGAACAGAGAGAACATTGAGGCACACGCTGGCGTTGTTTCTCGTAAGCGGCGGTCCGATTACTGATTACTCGGTATAATGACCAGCCCAGCTTGATTTAATGAATAATTTGTGCTGCAACTGAGCTCTTCCAGATGGCTGGAATGAAATGCCACCCGTAGCATTTCACCAGTCGGGTGAAGGAGTCGCACCAACAGAACCATGATTGTTCTGATTCACTGATGTTCACGAGGAGCTCACAAAATATCGCTGAGTGACGTGTTCCTCCTGTTGAGTTTTTCGGTGACTCCGAACTCCAACTCCTCATTCTCTCTTCCTGTCTCTTGCATCCACACAGGTAGCAGCGAGACATAACCACAGGGACGGTGACACACCGCCCCCTGAGAACCTCCTCCAATCACGTCCTGAGGCAGGATGGAGCCCCGGGCTTCTCAGGGCCAGCTAGGACCAGAGGGGGACCGTGGGTTGTTGAGCCTGCTGTTGCCCAGTCCCCAGAGCGAGGCGGTGACCCATGAGATGGAGGAGCTGTCGCTGCAGCCCACACAGAACCTGCCTCCACTCAATGAACGCAAAAATGGTGAGGACACGCCGCTGTACTGGTACCCTACGACAGGAGAGACGTTTAACTGGCCGCCGTGATGGAAGAGTGGCCAAAAAAGATTAAGACTTTCACTTCTTCCTTCTGCAGAAAAACTAAGGAGGGTGACGTGTAAGAGGGCAGAAAAACATTAATGAGGAAGAAGATATAGACATAGCTTATTCATGATTAATCACAAAAAAAGAATACATTTCCGCTTTGATTCTTGTTATATTGTTTGAGTAATTTATCAAGTAAAATGTTTAAAGTAAAATAACCTACATATAATGTTTCGTAAGTGCCTTGTGTTGGCTCTGGTTTTAGCAAAACGTTCCTAAATACCTTACAACACATGATAAAAGAGCATCGTTTAAAATCTAGCCAAAAAAAGACATTATGTGTTACTAAACAAAAAAGATGACACTTGCATACCTGGGTTGTCTAATGACCCTCTAAACCTTTTTGAGAAAAACATAAGAAAAACAATAATAATAGAAGGGCCTTGAGGGTGTAATTGAAGAAATGAATTGCCTTTTGTTAAATACCGTTTATACATCAATGGCCTACAAGCTGGTCGATAATGCGTGTACACAAGCACACAGGCACGTCCTCCCTGAATCAAGTAAAAAGTTCCAAACAGGCCAGAAAAGTGACCCCTGAAACAAGCGTGTTTTTATTTTGTGCAAAGGAAATGAATCTCCATCATGCTGCATTTTAGCTTCTGCTCACCCTCACGATGCTGGTGTTATTCTGGCAGCCACACGGGACAGACTCAGACTCAGACACTGACGGACAGGGTACGTGATTACCAGGCTTTAGGAGTGGGTTAGATTCACTGCCAGGTCCTAATCCTGGCTTAGATGGTGTAGGGAGATCAGTTCAGTGCAAATAATCACTGCAGTATTGATCGTGATGCTCAGAAAAAAAAAAAAAAAAATCTTCATTTGTCAGATGCAGTTTAAACGCAGGGTGTTCAGCAAGAAACGTTCCAGGCTGGATTAAACACGTTTTGGATAATTGTAGGACTTTGTGCCGTCGTGCGCAGCGGCGGCGTCTGCTGTCGTCTGCAGGAGAGCGCAGTAAGTCTTCATGTCTTGACGGTGGAACATTTCTGTGAAATGTCAACAGTAGTAGCACCCAGTCATCATCTTGGCTTTTTGTCATTTCCCCTCCAGTGAGAACACACGCCTCATTCTTTCCGCCCTCTGAGCACTTTACCAACCGCAGAGTCCTCTCTCTCGTATTGGTTTGAACATGTAGGTGTTAATCTGTCTACCGTCACGACGGCGGCAGGCCACTTCAGTCGTCTGGTGGCGGGAGGCTGTGGCTCTCTAGAGAGAGGAGGAGACCTGGAGTGCTAGTCTGTCAGCAGAGGGACACTCGGGCCTGTGAGTTGTCTGTGACAGGAAATAAGAGCGTGGCCAGTAAGAGCTCTAGCCTATGATGTGAAATCAATAAGGTTATTTATAACAGCAAAAGTCTGCCACGAGGATAAAGGAGCGCACAGCTAGAAACAAAAGATCATCAAATGTTTAAGTTCAAGCAAAGACTGAGCCACTTAATCATCTTGATTTAAGGAACGAAGCCTTTTCATGTCCTTGTGTCATTCACTGTGTATGACTACGTTTATGTTGCCAAACTTTTAGACTAAAATAGGATCTCCAAATGATAATCAGCTACTTTTCAAAGAATGAAGCAAACTTCCATCCACAGAATTTTATAAATAGTCAATGTTGCCTGTAATAAACTTTATAGAGCTTGTTTCTCTGTTGCACAGGGAGTCCCTCGCAACTGTGATGATGCATTTGAATTCTCTTTTGGAATTTGCTCTTTAAACGTGTAATAACGAAATAAAAATAGGCCAAAGTCACGGGTGGACACACATACCCTCCCCGTTGCACCTATCCGGGTTTAGCAACGTATGTCTTAGAGGTAGCTCAGCATAAAGACTGGAAACAGATTGGAGCAACTAGCATAGTTCTGGTGCGGTGTGTTTCTTGGCCGAGTGCAGTGACTTCCTGGAGTCTGGTTGCCTGGTAACCTCATGGTTCTTATGCACGCCCACGTCTCCTCCATTGCGCTGCTGACCGGCAGTGTGTCGTGTCAGCCACCTCTCCCCTCAGCCTGCTCAGGTCAAAGGTCGGCGTGTGTTTATCAGGGTGAGCAGCATTTCCCAGAGGAATTTCTGACAATGCCACTGACTGGAAGTCTGCATGCATCACCTTTTAAACAAACAAATGTCCCCCGCTGCATACCTTCCTCCAACTGTTTACTGTGTCAGTGTAGACCACGGCAGTATTCACACTCACAATACGCAAAAAATAATGAGATTTGGACGGAGGACGGTACTGCTTGAGGTCATCCAACCGGTGGTCTGACCCCGGGAGAAAGAGTTGCACTCTTCAAACATCTGTGACAATAAACACAGAAGAGATGGTGATGTTGTGAAGGGTTGGTGAAGCCAGATGTTTCCTGTTAAAGCGAGAGAGCTTGTATTTCACAGTAAGTTTTGGCGGGTGCCTTTCTGTGAATGGAGAAGTGTCTTTTTACTTAATGTCGGTATTTATTTGAACAAATCCACCCCCAGTTAATGTGACTTTCTCGTGACACTTGTGTCGTTGCCACATGCTCGTCTTTGCAGCGTGAAGGCGCAGTTGTTTTTGTAGCTGACTCAGTCTCTCTACTGCTCTTCAGTAGTTACAAGGAACCAGTGCAGTCCTCCACATTAGGCTGTGTTGACGCCTACAGCGAGAAAATAACCTGTCTCAAACTGGCTGAGTGAGAGCGGGAAGTAAGGGAGGAGGAGGAGGAGGAGGAGGAGAAAAAACAAAAAGTCAGGGAGGGGTAGAGAAATAGAGGATGGGCCCAATGCTTCTCTGTAATTCTTACACTCATCCTTCAGTTTATCATGTTGCGCTGTGGCTGATGGGATGTGACTATAAGCTACATACTTTGGGCGTGAATACAAAGGCTGTCACAGTGAGATCAAATGGCTTAATTGTATTTTGGACTGCTCTGTGGGCCCCGAGTGTCAGACAATGGCCTGTATGGAGGTAGAAACACTCAGTGACTGCCGCACTGGGATCAGAGCAGGTGAGCGCTCCTCTCCTTTGTTGTTATTGTGCTGCTGATTGCTCGCGTCGTGTGAGCTAACGCTGTTGCTACCGGGGACTAAACTAAAGAGGCAGCTCTCGCGGTTGAAGTTACAAGTCGTTTGTTGTTACATGCACAACAGCTACGGGGAGGCAGTCGTTGGTTCTCATGCTCCCTCCAGCAACGCTCAAACCAATATGTATATATAAAAAAAAGAAAATCACGCAAGTTAAAATGACAACCTAAGACATAAAGAAATAGTGCAGAAGATAAAATATAATATAAAATGTAATGGGTTTTCTACAGGTTGTAATCAAAATCCTACAAGATGGGACAGACCACACTACCATGCACTTCTGTGTGTAACCAATGTTTAGAAAAATGAGGTCGACTGGTTAGATAACTTAAGACCGGAGCTCTGAGTACAAAATGCTCCTTTTATAGAATGACATCATCGTATGTCGTCCGCCTAACGACCAGACAGCAAGATATGGGTGACATATCAGGGGGCGAGGAGAAGTTTTAGTTTGTGCTTATCAGCTCAATCTCATTTTCTTCCCTATTTTATACGCTACCTGTTTATTCTTCGTTCTGCTTTCCCTCTGTAATGTTAACTAGAAGAAACAATCAAAATGCTCACCCGGTAGTGCGCCTACCATGCATGAAGGCAGAGTCCTTACCGCAGTGGCCCGGGTTTGGGTCAATAAAGGTCAAATGCCTCTGTTTTTCTTTTCTAACATGTTTTTTTTGTTTTCAGTCCTGCAGTTGAGGCTTCAGCAAAGGCGAACCCGGGAGCAGCTGGTGGAGCAGGGCATCATGCCACGTGAGTATCAGCGCTGCCAGTTGTCCATCACTCATCGAAAAGCTAATGTGGCGTGGGCGGGAGCATGATAACAAACTGAACCGAACCCTGATAGCCGAGATAATAAATGTTTGCTCTATACATTTTTTTCATCCAGTGGAAACTTGTGAAACAAATGAAACTGTTGTTTCGTGTTGCAGCTCTGAAGAGCCCGGCAGCTTTCCATGGGCAGATTCGCAGCTTGGAGAGAGCCAGGGTGAGCCTCCCAGTTTGGAAATAAAGTGCTAAATGTGAACTCGAGGAGCAAAGGAAATGTCCTTTTGGACTGTTGAGTTGCTCAGTGCAGCCGAAAAGAACACGACACGAACATTTTGACGATGTACTGACTGTTCCGTGCCCGCCTTTTTCTTTTAGACCGAGAATTTCCTCAAGCACAAGATCCGCAGCCGTCCAGAGAGAGCAGAGTTGGTCAGGATGCACATCCTGCAAGGTACTGGCGATTATCTAGCTCTCGTTATGTACGCTTATAGAATAATCTAGTGTTCCCTTCTTTAAATATAGCACTGGAATAAAAAGACTGTCCTTAGAATAGGAAGGCAGTGCAAACAAGAAATCTACAAGCGGACATTATACTGTATGATACAGGGCTGGCGATTAATAATAAAATAAATGTTATTTTAAATTACAAATTTGACCTCCAATCATTATGAAAACCAGATAATCGAGCATCACGTCCAGTTTGCTTAATGACCTGAAATTCAATCACAAAGCGTTCTACGACCAAAACAATAAAGGAACAAAAAAACAGAAAAAAGTAAAGCAAACTCGACTTCTTTCACCGCAACACTTAAGATTCAATTAAAGCCATTGTTAAAACATTTTATTACATTTTGTGACGTGTTTTCCGTTCCTCAGAAACTGGAGCAGAACCCTCTCTGCAGGCCACACAGATGAGGCTGAAGAGGGCCCGGCTGGCCGACAACCTGAACGAGAAGATTGCCCAGAGACCCGGCCCCATCGAGCTGATCGAGAAAAACATCCTGCCGGTGGATTCCAGCCTTAAACAGGCCATCATCGGTGAGAGGCTGCCATGTGAGACAACCACGCAGGGAGTTGGAGAGAAATGGTGTGTGCTACTGGCAAAGAGATAAAAGTGGTTAAGTTCTGGACTTGTCGTTGTCTCTCAGTGGGACAGGTGAATTATTACAAGGTGGTGAATGAAGACAGCAGCGACGCCCTGTCCCCAGAACAGCCGGCCAGCCAGGAGTCTCAGAGTTCTGTCCCGTCTCCCGCGGAGAGCAAAGTGCCAGATACGCCCTCTCCAGCCACATCACAGCCGCCGCCGCCAGCACCAGCACCAGCACCAGCACCACCCACCACCGTGCTGCAGGTCAAATACAGGACCAGTAACCCTGGTGTTTGTGTATAATGTTGGCTTTGCAGCTCTGAGTGTATTCGTCTTGTGCTTCTTCAGGCCTACCCAGTTGCTACACAAGCAACAGCAGACTTTGTGAAAGTGATCTCTACCAGCGAGCCGCCTGCCAGCCGCCCAGCCGTCGCTCCTGCGCAGCCATTCGCCGCAACCGCGGCTTCAAAACCAGGCCCGACGCTGGTGAAGGTAAGAGCGGTGTTTGTCCCCCCCCCACCTCGAAACACAACATCGCCTCTTTCTGTAGTATTTTAATCCTGCTGGACAAAACCGTACGCTTTCCCGTTTTCCTTCCACAACAGCAAAGCCAGCAAAGGTCGCCCTCAGAGAAGAGCCGCAGTAAGAAGGGCAAAGAGCCCAAGTCCAGAGTGAAAAAGCTCAAGTACCACCAGTATGTTCCCCCAGACCAGAAGCAGGAGGCCAGCGAAGCACCCATGGACTCCTCTTACGCCCGACTACTGCAGCAACAGCAGCTGTTCCTCCAGCTGCAGATCCTCAGCCAGCAACAACAGCACTACAACTACCAGACTATATTACCAGCACCACTCAAGTACGTACATAAGAGAAAATAGTAATTGTATTGTTTTATTTCTGCCGACGTCACAGAGGTTTGAGAGTTCATGTTTTCAGGCCTTCACCACTGTTGTTCACTATGTTCTCGTCTCACGTCCATTACTCTGTAAGTGCCTCAAAACCGGCACAATGTTGTTGTTTTCAACGACCCAGAGGGCCATTAGCTAATTTCCAATAACAACTCTGGGTCCAATCATATGAATAACAAACAACATGTTGTTTCCCCAGCTGCTGTTTTCATGAATGTCGTCCCAGCGGCGGCATGGCCGGGCGGCCTTTGAACTGCCCGTGTGCACCGTGGCAAAGGTTGACCGGCTTTGTTAGTGAGGCGCATGGCACAGGAAGAATGGATGGATGGGTGGATGTCCGCTCTCTTTCCTGTGTCTGTGTCTCTCTCTCTTCAATAATCTCTTCAAACATGCTCCTTGGCCCACCTTCCCTCTTTCTCACACCTCCTCCTCCTCTTTTTCTGCTTCTCATTCGTGTGAAGTGGAGTAAATGATTTCCCAAAGTAACAATGAATGACCTCTCTCGCTCTCTCTCTCTCTCTCTCTCTGTGTGTGTGTGTGTGTGTGTAGACCTGTCGCTGAGGGTCAGAACAGCAGCACCAGCAGCCTTCCAACTTCCATCATGGTGTCTCTGCCCGCTGCACCCCCTCCTCCCCCCGTGCCTTCGGCTTCGGCTCGCCCAAACAACTCACTCTTGAACCGCAAGCCTGGAGTCTTGCCTGCCAACCTCGAGGAGATGAAGGTATTTGAAAAACCCCTTGCCCCTTGTAGCTTGGGACAGCACGCCACAGCAGTTTAGAAATCAAAGTTATACTCGTATAACTCAGTAGAACTATATACTCGTCTCGTCATTTATCATATGTGACAGAAGTCATCTTTAGCCTGTAGGATGACTTTCATGCAGCGACACATGTTTTTAAACCGTAGTTACACTCCACAATGTAAAGGAATTGTTCGTCAATTTGGTAAATCCACTTTCTTGCTGAGAGTTAGGAGAGAAAATCGAACTCTCGTGAGAGTGGTATCAGTCTTCTCAACCAGTCCAAAATCGATGAAATGTTGCTATTTGTCCAGGTGGCTGAGCTGAAACTGGAGCTGAAGCTGCGTGGCCTCCCTGTGTCAGGAACCAAGACTGACCTGATAGAAAGACTCAAGCCTTTCCAGGACAACCCCAGCACCTCTGCTCATGCCACAGCCACCCTCTCCTCCGTCCCCATGGAGGTCACCACCAACACCATCACCACCCCTGCAATAGTCCTTCCAGTCCAGCAGGTGGCTCCAGAAAACATGAGCTCCACGCCTCCGGTCTCACCCGTTCCCAGTGATCCGTCTACGCTGCAGCAGGATGCAGGCGGCTTCTCCGAGGCTCCTCCTGACACACAGATGATGAGCTCCGGCTGGGCGTGTCCACGGTCCTCACCTCTCCCGTCTTTCCAAGTCCCAGAGGAAAAGGACAGGAGGCTCCACGAGAAGGAGCGGCAGATAGAAGACCTGATGAGGAAGCTCGAGCAGGAGCAGAGGCTGGTGGAGGAGCTGAAGATGCAGCTGGAGGTGGAGAAGAAGTCCAGCACCCCTGACTCTGCGTCTCTATCCCCCAATCTCACCTCCCTACCGGCCATGAACCTTGTTCCTACTGTCCTGAACTCCAATGTAGTAAAAATGGAGGGTGCAGTCCTGTCAAACTGTTCAGCCGCTCCCGCTACAATGCACAACTTTATCCTGGGCTCCCAGGCGCTGTCCCCCCTGCCAACAGTGGTCAAGTTGGAGGATGTGACCGTTTCCTCTGGCAATCCGCTCCATCTCAAGACCCAAACCCAGCTCATCACCCAGATCCAAACCCAAGCCCAGCCCCAAGGAACCACCAGCCAGCTGCTCCCCCAGTCCCAGAGGAGTCCCAAACTCCAGACCCAGCCCCAGTCCCAACCCACAGCCCCCAGCCTGCAGCAGTTCTTCATCAGCCACACAGGTAGGGTGTCGCAGGTGCTGGGTCAGCCTCAGACCTTGTTAACCACATCTGGTCAACCTCAGACTCTGCTGACCAGGACTGGCCAGGCTGGAACTCAGATCCTCCTCCCAGTCTCACTACCCAACAACACTACTGCAATCCAGCTGCCAAGCACCACTGTCAGCCTGCAGGTGAGATACGGAAGAGTGACATAATGTGTTGTGGTGTCAAACTGTTCGACTCACTCAGTCGTCTCGTGGAACGATGTTCTCACACCATTTATTTCCCCTCATCTCAGCCGGTTCTTCAGGCCACAGTCTCGAATCCAGGCCTGGTCAAGGCCTCAGTTCCTCAGCTGCAAACCACTAAGATGGAGACGGCACCCAGCCAGCAGTCGGCCAACCACAACCAGTTGCTACAGGTCAGTCAACCCGTACAACAAGCATTTCTGTGAGAAATTGTGCTACAATGACTTTGCTAATGTGACATTTTGTTTCTCCGGGTTGTTGTTATACAAGAAAACTCTTGTAATGTGCCCTGTGATGATGATGATAAGATATTTTTCTGTAAAATCACAGCTGTAGTTGATGTAAGACAGAGCTGCAACTAACAATTGTTTTACTAAAGGATTGATTTAGCTACCGGATCTCAGAAAATAGTGGAAAATGCTCAAAACTATTCCCCAGAAATTAAGGTGACATCTTCAAATTGACAAAAGATGTTTCATTTCTGACTCAGCAAAGCCTCACATTCACAAAGCGTGTTTGAAAATTTTAGCTAGAAAAATGACTTATGATGATTAATTGATTGTGAAAAATGTTGCAGTAACTGTTTCAGTAGCAGGTGTGAGACATGATACGTTTCACCACAACTAGTACTCTTATTTTGTAGCATCGGGTGTCGTGTTTACCATCAACAACTTGTGTATTAGTCACGGTCTTATGTCTTTGTGAAAACATGTAGTCAGTTCCTCCTTTGACACAACAGTCTGATTTGTTTGGCGTCTGAAGGGGATTTTTGTGTCTTTTTATATCCGTGTTGCTGTTAAGATGATGTCAGTCGCATTATACGTGATGAACTGATGCCTTGTGTCTTGACAGACTCTGACTATGTGCAACAACACCACTGGTCTGGAGAATCAGACCAGACCTGAGATGAATACGCAGTGTTTCCTGAGAAGCTCCTCAGAGAACAGGGTCTCCCCACGGGCTTCACCCAACCACCACATCTTCAACGGCCCCTTTAATAAGGTATCAGTGCTCAGGTTTCTTTTTTAGATTATTTACTATTTTATTTGAACAATTTTCCACACTTAACTTGACGTGTTTGCTTCATATTTATTCTGCCCTTTGTTTCTTTTTTCCAGTCTTCTCCCCAGCCTACCTTCATCCTTCAGCCCACCTCTCTTGTTACTCAGCCTCCAAAGTCAAGAGAGCCCCCCCGCTATGAGGAGGCTGTGAAGCAGAGCCGCAACTTCCATGTAAACAATGTTTCACAGGTTAGAAACACAGCGTACATTTCTCCAGCAGTTCTCTGTTATCCTTCACACAAAAAAGCATCAAAACATTTGAGTCTATTTTCAGTTTTCCAACCTTGAGGAATGGTTTTACTTTTGGCGAACCAGCCGCACGTCTCTCGACCTCATTTCACTGTGTTTTCAGGTTCCCACGGCGACCAGCCAGCAAATGGATGACTTGTTTGACATTCTCATAGAGAGCGGAGGTAAGGAGGTGCACGCTGGCGGCACAAACCCAGAACTGTGAGCACGTTTAAAACATTCTTGTCTCAGTAGAACTGCTGTGGAGGCTGCGCTGTTTTCAGTTCGGCGACATTACATCTGATTCTAACAGAACTGGACTGATTGGGAATGACATTGGCCGATGTGCCACAGGCTCCTCCTCCACCGTAGCAACATGCAAACCATTGAGTCCTAAACAGGGAGGAGCTCCAGAAATATGAAATAACAGCTATAACACATAAACAGTGCGAGTGAAAAGTATTTAGCAAGGGAGCAGAGAGGACTGAATAGATAAAGTAATGGATGAACTGTTTAAATGGTTAGCTAAATTAAGGAATTAAATTAGTTAAACCAGTTAGCTGAAACTAATGGATCAATAGAAATGTCCTGTTATTTGTAGTACAAATACAACCTTGACTAAACAAGGTGGTTTGGTGGATCAGTTGTATGAAAACAAAATCCATTTTGATATAATTTAATAGTTCAAACTGTTTGTGTGCTTCCAACACGAAGGTTAGAAACTGCAAACACTAAAACGTTCTATAGTGTCCCACTGTGAACAACTGATGTTCATTGGTTAAACCAATGCAATTAATAATGCATGTTTTTATTCCCCCCCTTTTTAGAAATCACTCCGTTTATCCAGCAGGACCCTTCAGCGTCTCTCGCTAAGACCCATCCAGTCACAGCAAACATCACCACCCTGCCGCTCAGCACTGCTCTCTCCAGGCCGCCTCCACAGATCCAGGTGGCCTCTCAGCCCACCCCGAGCCCCCTCGTCGGCCACAGCCTGCCCAGCCTCTGCTCGCTGGCCACGGACAACCAGCTGGAGGCCTTTCTGGAGCGAACACTGGCCGACACGTCCCCAGCGTCAGACCCGCGCACGCAGGGCCTGATGGAGGAGCTGCAGGCCCAGCTGATGGAACAGCAGCCCTACTCGCCCATGGACACCTCGGACCTGTCCTTCTGTGATTCCTCCTCGCCCCCCTCCTCGCTCAACATGGGCCTGTCCGACCCAGGCCTGGACAATATGGAGTGGCTGGACCTCACCATGCCTCCGGGACCCGCCGGCGCGCTCACACCACTGGGGATCCCAACGGATTTCTTGGACACGCATGACCTGCAGCTGCACTGGGACTGACGGAGGGATGGATGAAAGAACAAGGAAAGTTTGAAGAGCAGCCGAGCCAGGTGTGAGAGATGGGTGAGTTTTAAATAAGGACGCAAAAGGAGTCCCTCTCACCAGTACATTCATACCATCTGTAATATTCCCACTGAACGACAGTAAGAGACGCTGTGCAGCGGTGCACTGATTCAAGCCGAACTACAAGCAGGAGTTTGCACAGCTTTAAAAGAGGAACTAATGTGGCCGAACATCCAGAATAACGTCGTCACTAAGGTGATCGCGGTCACTCGTAGAATTAGTGCTAAAAGGGATTTTAAGCAGACTTTTTCTGTGTGATGTCGTGATTTTAATGAGGAGGCGGAGCCAAGCGACTACAGGTAGCATGGACTGTTTGTAAATACTCTTTAATTAAACCACACTAACACAGCGTGGCGATCCCTCGGGCAGAGAGCCTGGATAGTGCTGACGCTGCTGATATTGCACGACTTCCGGTGTGAACAGCGAGCGTCTGTTTTACTGTGTACGCACAGTAACTATTCATAGTTAAGGATTCATGAATACTTCTGCAGGTGGTCTGATGTGAAGCATACTGTCCTGTACTAGTTTATGAAAGCTGGTCATACAATAGATCCGATAACTGTGGCTCTCGGTGACAGTTGACAGACTGCAGACGAGATGTAGTTGTAATTGAAACATTTGATGGCGTCAGCACAGCCTCAGCCACTGACCACTCCACCCGGGAAAGTGGGTGGAAGTGCTTCAGCCTGTTGGAGGTGCTGGACAGTCAAACCTTGTTTGTTCCCCTTATGACTCAGTCACGGAGCTTTAAAGGGATTCCTGGCTGACGCCTCTGCTCACACTGGTCCAGTCCACCACATACTGTAGATTACAATGTTTGCTGACTAATCTGATACGTTGCATCAGACGCGACTGTTTCCTTCTGACCTGTCACGAGCCTCCGGGCGAGCTGATGAACCAGCGACTCTAAAGAACAAAGACGAGAGGAGCAAGCTCCTCCATCTATGTGAGAGCTATGCACTAAGGAGGCAGAGATCGGGCGGCGCGCCTCGTTCACCTCAGAACAAGGAAATGTGAACTTTGCATATCCACGGTGATTGTCAACATGAAGCGATCGGTAGAGATACTGCAGAGTTGTCCAAGTATCTTATTTCTGAATGTAATTTTGAAAAGAAGGAATAATGGGACTATACTCAGAGTGTGGCAGCTTTATTTTTCTCCTTCTGATAGTAAACTGACCTAAAACAGTGGAGGGGGAACACATATCAGATTATGACACGTGCAGACATGCAGACACTTCCATTAGAGGCACGAACCGCGTGTGTGCTGCAAGTTCGATCAAGGAAGGAGGAGAAGAGCTTTATATCTAGCTGTCCGCCAGTATCCCTGCACTGTGTGTGTGTGTGTGTGTGTGTGTGTGTGTGTGTGTGTGTGTGTGTGTGTGTGTGTGTGTGTGTGTGTGT
>JAVQJD010041857.1:0-44617 GCA_036023655.1 Nannoperca australis
CTGCGCCACACACACACACACACACACACACACACACACACACACACACACACACACACACACACACACACACACACACACAATGTGAGTAAATGGCTCTTATAGGTGTATTATTTGTTCATCTACACTTCAGTTTCTGCCCTTACACTACCCACCCTTTTAGTTTGATGACACACACATAGACTCACTCTGTGTCGACGTGGTGCTCCTTTGCGGCGAGCCGCTATGTGGCAGACTAGAAAAGAAGTGTTGAATAACACTGAGGTCTGACTGGCTGGGCCCACAGATGTGTTCATCCCCTGGTGCCGTTAGCGCTTCTGCCTTGGAGCTCTTTCTGCTTTTGGTCAGCAGTAGAACAAGAAGTTAAAGAAGATTAATGGCATTAGCAGGTATTCTGGAGGTAAGATTAAACTGTAACGATCTATCTACACAGATATAAATAATAAAAAAATAGCAAATAAGTGAGAAGAGTGCAAAAGGGGCACATTAAATATAATTCTAATGTATGTTGGTGGATGGAACAAATGCGTGTGTATCTGCAGTACAACCTTAATACGTAGGTTTCATCCCTACCTGTGTGGAACAAAGAGGATATCTCTGGTGCTTTCTGACTGCAGCAGCTCTATCCTCTTCTGCAACTCTCTCTGTCGGCTGGACACATCCTTCATGTGGAACAACGCTACATTCAGCTCCTCCTGCAAGCAGATTATACCAAGGAACTGAATTAGTGTAACTGCTGCAAACGGATAAGTGCCTGTGCTGTATTTAACACTGTGAGCCGCCACGTCAGATGTGGAGGGAAATCTGCTGTATTGTTTTAGGGCACAAATCAAGAAGAGGGCATTTTTCTACCAGAGCAACTAGAGCGTAGAAAGTTTTAGTACTTTTTGTAATGTCAGATAGTAATAAATGACTAAAGAAGATCTCTTCCAACATGGGAAACTTCAAATACTTACACAGGCCATGGTGGGATTTATGGGGAATATATTCTAAATGTTAGTAAAACTAAAAATACAGTTTCTATCACATGGAGTTTGCCATTTGTGTGCACCATCTGTAGTGTGATTATTACGCCAAATATCATTACGCATTTATTATACTGCTGCCATGTGTGTGTATGTTCAGCTGTATCTGTGCAGATACAGAAAGAAATGTGCAGATAAACATAAGACAGTAAATCCCACAGATGTTATTGCGTGGCCTACATAGACATTGTACATGCCTGTCAGAATCTCCTCTACAGTTCCCTTTCTTTCTAATGAATGAAATTAGATTTTAGTGGCAGTCAGATGTTCTAAATTATGTTACAGCGGCCTCTCCACCTCACCAAGAACAGGCCGTGCGTGCATGTGTGTGCGTGCGTGCGTGCGTGCATGCATGCATGTGTGTGCGTGGGTGTGGGTGGCGTCTCCAGCACCTTGAAAGTGTTCAGGGAGTTCTTGATGCTCATTATCTTATTATCCACGTCAGTCTGATGGGCCTGGAGCTTCTCCTCCAGCCCATGGTCCCTCTGACGCAGTTCGCACAGCTCAGTCTGGGCAGTGTGGAGCCCCTCGCGCAGCTCAGTCACCAGGCCCTGCAGCTGCGTCACAGGAAGCAGTGGAATAAATACATAATGTTTTCAGCAGCGCGTTTTGGGAATGTTGACTGGTTCGAATGAAAAGAGGAAAAATGATTTAAGGGATTGAAACTGCACCAAAGAAACGTATTATTCATGTTCTAAAATATTTTTCCTTGATGTGTTTCTTTTGCTGTTGTCAGTATATTTAATTATTTAAATTGACATTTTTGTGTTTTCTTTTACAACTTATTTTCATTTTGATCAACTTATTTTGTGCAGTCTTTCATGGTAGATCATATTTGCTTTCAACAGCTTATACATGTCTAATTTTACTCTCCTCTCCCTTTCATAATCATTATTTCTTCCATGCATATTCTTGCTTCTTTTAAAAGCAAATGACATTTTCTCATCCTATCTTGATAATACACTATAAGTAGTAGATTATATTTCTCTGCAGACAGTCTTCAGATAGTTTTTATTCGTAGCTGATTGGATTTATTCAGCAGGGATAACTGAATCTGCTCATGAGAACATAACAAGCAGCTCTCCCTCGTCCAATCTTTGCATCTCTCTCTCTCTCTCTCGCTCTCTCTCAGTCATGTGAAAGGCATCAGGCAGCAGACTGAATGGAGCATCTGTCCTGTTTGCCTTCTGCTCTTCTTCCTTTCCGATGCTATCAGTGGCTGACAGTGCTACTGGACGTCTTTTAGAAGCGGGGTTGCAGATTTAAAGATGCTCTACAGTATGAATTCCTCATAGATCTCATTATTTAATTGTGTCAATTACAAGTTGAGCTAATGTTGGTTCCTTTGAATAAGTAAATAACTGTAATTTAAACTATAATGGGAGTATTAAGTGAATTTTAGTAGTGAACACACTTGCTTAAGTTCCTGGATCTGAATTTAAGCATGTGTTAGTACACAGTTAGTCTAATACTTACTCTGCTCTTGTCTGTTCTGCAGTGAGTGAAAAATATGCACTCATTGAATGTCATGAGACGTAGGGCTTGTTGAAATCCTAGAAACATGAAACAAGCCTTCACACCATGATACACTAAGATTAGATGAGCTTGGACACTGCATTTTCTCTGCAGTGTTGCTGCTCAAGCTGAGCGAGCACAATATGTAGCTCTTCTTCACATAAAGTGACCGTTGGAAGCTCAACACTGTTTCTTTAACTACTAGAAAATGTCAGTTTGAGCACTGAGACAACGGTTCAGCTTTAACAAGAGAAACAGGTACGAAGACAAGTCAGTGCCGTATTCAGCATTGTTGTGGTTGCCATTTTAGGTTCCTAATATTTAAATAGCCCTATTGCTAAAATGCTATGTCTTCACCACATGACTGCGTCCTCTGTCAGAGCTGTAAATCTGCTGTACTACGGCAGACATTATTTGTTGTGTAGCTGTAGGTAAGATATTTGCTGTGATATAACTTTCTCCTCCCGGTTTGTGTTGTAAGAAATCACAGTTCATTTGTCTTGTCAAATAAAAGTCACACATGTAAAGAAGCATGACGCACAGTGTGTACAAAGTAGTGGATGTTGAACCGCAGGATAGCATATCTACGCTTCTTTCCGAGAATGTCATATGACTAGATTTACCTTTGACCTTTCTGTGACTTATGACCCTAATGTTTGCTTGAGATCCTGAGATCACATGTCTATCGTCAACACTTAAGAGTTTTCCTGTGGACAATTGAAAAGAAAATGTTATACTATCGGCTAGCAACAGGTTAATAGCATTAACAGCTTAAGAGTATGGTGAGTTAAGTCAAAGCAGCCGACAAATGTAGAAATAAAGGTTTCCTTGTAGAAAAGTTTAGACCTCTGCTGCTCCTGACAGGGAGGGATGACTTAAATGACGAGAGAGAGAACATATTACCAGTCTCCAGTCAAAGTGAGTGGTATGTTCTTTAAACGCTCTTAAGCCCCTGTGAGGTATTAAGTCAAAAGGTTACTTTAGATGTGTGGAAAAGAAGGATTCTTGATTTACCTGAGCAATCTCTTGGTTGGCCTCCTCCACATGTTCTTCTTTATCTAAACAAAAAACAAAGAAAACAAAAGCTCAGTTAGGCACGCACAAAATACTGATCAATTCCATTACACAATCGCTTCATACATTCATAAGCAGGCATTGAAAAAGCCGGAATGGATGTCCCATTCATACCTTGTGTAACAATGTGTAGTGCAAACATAAAAGTGGAACTACAATCTAATTACATTGACTTTAATGTCATCAGAGATTTAAACTATGAAGAATGAACCTTCCTGTTGGCACAAGAACCATATTCATTTGATTTCAGTTGTCTCTTTATTTACTTTTTTATCTATTTTTCAGAAGAGATTTCAATTATATACTGTAATCAGTGTACTGTATTCCTATGGGATCCATTGTGATACCTCTGCATACATAGCATCAGTATCACAGACCATCGTGGAGACATTTGCAGCATTTATCATACTCCAGTAGCATTGCTAAACTTCTCGAAATTAAAATCATGACTTGTTGACTCATATTACAAAGCACAAAGGCTGGTGGACACCGCTGATGCAATGGACGCTTTTGTCTGCAGTAAATGCATTTATGTAAAACTAACAATTCAATTCTAAAGGACATATGCTTTTTAAATCACAGGACACATACCTTAAGTTCAGCCATACACATTATGAATCACATCAGGTATTAATATCTGCACTGAACTGTCTTGTCAACAACAAGACAAAAGATGTTTCACTCTCCAAAACTTTGACATGCAGTATTACGCACCACCTCTCCTTGCAATACGTTATATTGTATTGTATATTATAAGTGAATTCATGTTTTGGGGGTAGTTATATGTCTCTGTGGCGGAGGGTGTGTGTCTGCATGTGATTTGTTAAGAGGTAAAAACAGTTGCACCAGAGTTTGTGACAAAGAAGTCAAGGTTAGAACATTTCTCAGTAGTCATGCGAGCGTGCCACACATTTTTATGTCCTTCCACCCCTTATATGGCTTCCTTATACACTTAGTCTCCTATTCATTGTAAGTGGAGCAGCTCAAGGAAGTGTCTCCTGATGGAATCACGCATTCATTTCTACTGATTTCTAGCTGCAGGAGACTTCTGAAGGACTGTTTTTCATGTTTACAAAATGATTGGACTGCTGCACATGGAAATTCAGATTTCTTTTTAATGCAGCACATTTTGGGGTACAAATAACTGGTTGTATAAAGGCACAATGCTTCAGTTTGTTGTGGAAATGTCGAAGCTGCTGTGAGCGTTTCAGAGGGTCATTTGGAGTACATACTTAACTTGTCAATTACGCATGATGATATATGTAAAGGGCCACAGGCACAATGTACCGCGTATGTACTGCATAACACTTCTTAACTGCGAAAGAGCAAAAGAAGGAACACGCACGGTCCAACAATGGACTTTCTGTGTGCAGGATATAGATTATGACAGCTTGTCTTTGTGCTGTCGAGCTCAGATGTTACAAGCCAGAAAAAGTTGCTGTCAGGATGTCAACATTTAGCTCTACTGTCCCCGCGTGACCTCAAGCTTAAAGACTGATGGTTAAATCATCACCACTGAGAAAGTTCCTCCTGATGAAGTTAAAAGTTTAATTACAAACTCGTAATTTTCTTCTAGATCTAGACTGATAAATCCTCCGGGCCGATATTATTGGTTGATAATAGTTTACTCCATATATATCTGCATTAGTGAAGATTTGTTTGGCATGAATGCTTATGAATGGTATGTGTATATGTAAAAAATGTAATATCAAGTGACGTATTGTAAATTAGATTTTTGTAACACTCAAATATTAATATCGGTATCGGCGACTGAAATTCAGGATCGGTCAGGCTTCTTTTTCTACTGCATGTTTTGCCAGGCTGTTCCCGCTCTTCTGCTCCATCCCTAAAAGTGAAAAGATCTTTTTTTTTACACTCTTCGCAGAGCTGACAAGGAGATCTAGTGTAAGATGAATCTACGAGGTGTGACATCTGCACTTAGATGAATTCTGTTGGTTTGTGGCATCATTTGAACCAATGAACCATTTCCTGAGAAAAACCTGTTGCGTTTCCAATCATCCGCAGCCACTCAAGAAAAGACTAAACGATGGCACGTTGTACATGAGATCACCGCAAGGTTCAAATCTGTGCCACAGCACTAAGTTGTTGGTCTTGGGCTGTTTGTCAGACAAAACCTTGGCATCTGGGAAGTTGAGCTGACGTTTGGTGACATTTGATAAACTAAACAATCCATTGATTACTAAAAGAAATAATTAACAAGCTAATTAATTATAATCACCATCGCTGTTAGTACAAACCAGAACCTTTTTTCTCTTACAGCGCAAGTTTTTTGACACCTGTTTTACCTTCTGACATGCCTTCCGTCTTGTCTTCTGTTTTGCCATCCTCCATGTTTAGGTATCCTGTCCGGTCTGGTCCAATCAAGTTCACAGCTGCCCGGTTCTGATGTCCTTATCCAGCTCACGATGACTTCAGCCCGCTCCTCTGCCTTGTTCGTTTTCCTCTGAACAACTGTGTCCTTTGCTCACTTTCTCTCCTCCAAAGCATGTGAGTCCTATGATTTCCCTTTTGCACAAAAAGGCCCCTTGTCTTCAGAGAGTGGAGGGACAGAAGGCACAGATCAGAAGGAGAGAGAGAGACATTTGTTCATCATACAGCTACATACTGTAGCTAACTGGTTAGATTTAAGGAGGCGTGACTGGCTGCTAATGACGATGATTTACACGGCAGCACTAATCAGAGTAAGCTTGACATGGAAAAGCCAATTATTGCAGTAGGAAAAAGCTTGTTGTCCTCTGCCAGTTCCAAAAAAGTGTCAGTAAAAGCCTGTTTGTAGCTGCAGTGTCAAGTCCATGTAGATGTGAGAGTGTGTGAGTCACACGACAAAGACATGTGAACTTCATGAGTTTATATCGTGTCTCATTTTTTCGCCTCCACTCCTTCATCAGATTGATTTATTGGACTTGCTCACTTGCTTATTTACACATCCAGCTGACACAGAGCAACATTATCATCCTTTCACATTACACACAGCCATCTGGCCTCTCGTTAGTGTAAAAATGTTGATTAGAGCAGCTTTAAAATGACAAGCTACTCCATACAAGACCTCTGTACCTCATCTCTCCTTGAGGCTAGAGGCTTGAGCCAATATTAGCCACCACTAGCTGTCAACTGTCAAACATGTTGACATATATTTGTCAACATATATAAAAGGTCAGAGGTCAGGGTTAGTGAACAGCGACCTTTGAGCTCCTCAAACCGAAGGACTTGACACTATAAAGAGTTTCTCACCAACCAACATGCCAAATGGCTTTTTAGAAATATTATTAAGAAGAGCAGGTCCTGATAGTTCACTTGAGTGTTTGTGTAATGTAATTCTTTAAAGCTAAATATGTTGCCCTCGTGTTGTAGCCTGATAATCATTGGGACGGCCTCTTGCCTCATGGCTGATAGGAGCCTGAGTTCGTCTCTCTGACCATGTCGGTACCTCACTCTGCTGGAAGTCCATCTGTCTGTGTCTCTGTTCATGTCTACAGTACGTGTCTCTTTTTGTTTCCTCTGCCCCTCGGTCTGCGGTGGAGACAATAAAACCCAGAGGCAAACAGCTGAGCTGCTCCTCGCTTCAACAACAAACCTGTGTTTGAAGGTTGCATCTTTCCCAACCATCATCTGATTCTGTGGTTACATGTGAGTGTGTGTCTCTTATTTGCAAATCATTTAAATGGGGTTTAGAGAAAAGGCCATTTTGATGATTTGCTTATTGGGGCATGAAAATCAATTTATTTTCAATGTCATGTAACTAGACCACAGGTTCAAAACAGTTATTAAACCTTTATTTTATAGTTGTACAGGTCTTTCACTTTATTCTTAACAACTGGAAATAGTTATCTACTGTTTAAATGTGTATTATATTGTTGTTAGGGTATATATTGTTCTGAATGATGTGAATTGAGAATTCATTGTACCAGACTGTCACAACAAGTTGCATTTTGCCTTGTTTCATATTTTTAGGATGTTGGTCCAACACTGTACAGTAGAATTGACAACTCCTTAACACAATGTAAACAACAATAAAAAACGTATTTATAGCGACATATGTGTTTCTTTTTTCATTATAAATAGTCATTACATTTTTTTATCTGGTAATTAACTTACAATTTTTGTTTGCGGTACTTTTCCCGCTGATAACGTTAATCCAACACTGTACAGTAGAATTGACAACTCCCTGACACAATGTCAACAATGGAAAAAAAACAACTTATTTTTTTACTAGCAACATATGTTGCATTACATTTTTCCTCTGGTATTTAACTTACAATTTTGGTTTTCGTCGTGTTTTCCCAACACAAATACGTGTTTTTTACACCTGCAGGCAAAATATTTCTACTTCCGGTGTGTTGCCTCCAGTCACGTGACTGCAGTTCGCTCGCGTGGAGTTGTGCTCAGCTGACCAGAGGCTCCGGGGGAACTTTCCGCTGCTGCTGTTATTGGGTTTAGCTTGTGATGCGGTAAAGTAGAACCAGTTAACTGTCGAGTGAAACATGGAGCGGTACGGGTCGGACACGGAGGGGGACGAGCAGGAGACGCCGCTGCTTCACCGGGAACACGAAGACAAAATCCAGAGAGGTAAACGTAAAACATATCTCCAGCTAGCTAGCTAGCTAGCTAGCAATATTTATTCTTAATTATTATTATTATTATTATTATTATTACATAGCTCCACGCTCCTTTTCGCCGTTTCATTGGAGTGAAGCAGGAAAGCAACATCCCCTCAAATGCATGGGTCCTTTATTTAGCAGGGTTGCCTTTTTGGCAGTTCTTTGTTTACACAGCGAGAGCAGCGATAACATGAACGCCTGCACAATATAATGGAATCTAATCACTAATCTAACGTGATCACGACTAAAAAGCGCCCCAAATGAGCAAAGGGATCAATAGTGTCAACATGACGTGTATTATTATCAGCTGGAAGAAGCGCCACTCACGTTTCCAGCCTGTTTCAGTGCTGCTGTTCTGGATTACAGCAGACCGTACAGGTGTCCATTTAAACTAAAGCTCATTATGACGATGCTTATTTACAACTATCATTAAACTAAGTTACAGAAAGCTTTTCGTGGAAGGTCCGTGGTTATGTCACTCAAGGTACATTTGGAAAAGGCTTTTAACGCTACACGCCACACCTGTCTTGTACTTTTGTACACCTGCTGACATTTTAATGTGTCTTAAGTCACGAGTTTAGGGACAGATCTGGCTCTGACCCCACATCATAAGACAGGCCTACCTGTGCTTTACGTACCTAGTGATGAACGTGCCAGTTTAAAAGCCCTGCAAAGTCTTATCTTATAGCTCAGAGACAGTGTGTAAAAGTGTACCAAGGATCCAGCAGGGCAGTGTTGTTGTGTGAGCTACTGCTAGACACTTGTGTTGTGCCGTTGTCTGTGAGGAAAGCTGTTTCGCAGTTTTACCAGGAGCAATATAGTGAGAGTGGTTAACCCAGGGACAGTCACATTTGCAAGTCGTTACACCTAATGCAAAATCCAGAGACGTATTTGACTTACCCCAAAGTTTACATATGAAAATAAACGAGACAAGACACGGACATAAGATGCGTAAACTCTGAACGACTTGTCATTCTGCTGAATGACAGGGAATAAGTCGGTTATTTGTGAAATATTGAGAAAGTCAGTGATCGAGTTATATTCAGCATTGGCAGTTTACACCATTTAATTGCTGTTCTGTTTTTCATAATCAACACTTTAATACTATGTTGTTGTTTTGCTTCCGATTAGAATGAGTAAGGAATCTGAAGGTAAAACATTTCGCTGTGGGAACTTGTGATGGGTATTTGTGTTTCACTTAGGCATTGGTTATTAATTATACGATCAAGACAGTTGTTGATGGATGGATTCATTGATGCAGTCAGTGAGTGCAGAAGCAAACGTTTTCTTTTCTTCTGTATGTGGTTTCTGTACAGTGACAGAAGAGACTACACTCATGCTGAACTTGCCCGTTAAACGTGACACTAATCTCTGAGAATATTGTTTAATACATTTTTTAATATTCTGTAATGCAACTGTTAACTGCAGCGCACATACAATATCATCTGCCGCCAAAGTCTCATGGCTGTCGTCTCTCTCCATCCGCACCCCGTAGCCCCAGCATGCTGCTCGTCACGCTATGGCCTGGCTCTGTTCTCCTCTTTTGGCTTCTTCGTGGTCTACTCCCTGCGGGTGAACCTCAGTGTGGCCATGGTGGACATGCTTAACAACACCCACCAAGACAGCTCCAACCACAGCCGCTCCGTGTGTCCTGCCCACGCCAGCCCGGCCCGGCCCCAACACAACCACACGGTGAGCAACAACGTGACCGCAGCAGTGAGACCGACTGTTCCGTGCATGCGGAGGTGGTTGCCAGTTGAATTTTAATGCCACCACATTTTATTGGCACCATGATGATGATGATGATGATGATAGAGAGCAGGTGTTCACACCAGTACCCATTTCAGACTTGTACACTCTGGTTGGCGGGCTTTAAAATGCCTCCTTGGAAAACAATGGTCAGTGCTACTGCCATGTTTTCACTTATTTGTCTGTTGTTCATGGAAAAACCGTCAACATGACAGGAATCAGGAGACTGCAGCTGACATCTGGTATTTAGTTTGTCAGTCTGGGGAAAACTGAACTTGGGGCAAACAGCATTCTGGACTGATGCTCAAATGTAGCTATTTCTTCTAGTTTTTTCTCTACTACTCTGTTGCAACATCAGCAATGGTAAATGACAGCGTGTAAACTGGGTGGTTTGACTTACATAATGTAATATCAGTAGTTGAGTATATACAACTCACTAATTAATGATCAAGACACTGTTACAACCACCCAGAAGTGCTCTTGCATTCATGTACAGTTTTACAAAGATGCTCTTATTTAGTTGGGTTAGTTCACCACGTCTTATTATTGACTATGACTCAACAAGGCAACTGAAATCTGAGTTAATCTTGGCTAAACTGCACTTAGGTGTGTGTTATTGCGTGTGCGGTAGCTTTGGTGATGCTGACACACTACCAGAAAGCATCAGACAGATGAAACAAATACACAGCAAATGTGCATTGGTACACGTAAACAAGACTGTATTCAGTGTTTATTCCATAAGGCTTCTCAACATTTGAACTAGCTTTATTCTTAATATGGTTCTCCACCCGTCCCCTCACAGGCCAGTGTGTACGACTGGGACTCTGAGACACAGGGCTGGATCTTGGGCTCCTTCTTCTACGGTTACATCCTGACACAGATCCCCGGGGGCTACCTGGCCGGCCTCTTTGGACCCAAGTGGCTGATGGGCTTTGGGATCCTGGGAACCGTCATTTTTACACTGCTCACCCCTGTGGCTGCTGACCTGGGTGCAAGCTACCTCATCGCTGTCAGGGTGCTGGAAGGGATTGGAGAGGTAGGGTAGGTTGTTTGTGACGTGAGGACAAGGTGGCGCAGAAAACCCGAGTTGAAATTAGATTCAGCGCTGCAGCCAAATGTAACATTTGCATTGTTTGCCTGAGCCAGTGGTCAAAAAAAAAAAAAGTATCTCTGAGCACTCGTACTCAAGTGAGCGGTAATAATAAAATCTTAACGTAGTCGTAGACACCCAGACGGACTAATGCAGAGGTGGTTTATATAGATGACCGGTTGCACTCCTGTTGATGTTCTTGTGTTTGTCTTCAGGGAGTCACGTTCCCTGCAATGTACACTATGTGGGCAGCGTGGGCCCCTCCGCTGGAGAGAAGCCGACTGCTCACAATCTCTTACATCGGTAAGAGACACAGACACAAGGAGAACAATGTCAACACGAAGAACAATGTTTGACTGTTAAACAACAAAAAAAGCCGGTTTCTATTTACACACTAAACAGTTTGAAACAGCTTTTTGGGTCAACTGCCAGAATATTTATTTAACAAAATATTCAGTTGAACCTTTGTCGTTGCCATTTGAACAATTAGTCAATTATTCAATGAGTTTATCGACCAGCAATTGCTGCTTTTGGATTGTTGGACACGTTAAGCAATTTAAAGACATCGCTGGAAAGTTGTGATGGACACGTCCCACTAATCATAAAAAGAGAAAAACAACAGATTAACCAGCTAATTGCAGCCTTAGAGTTAGACACTGTATGAATCTTGCTCCGATATATCAGTCTGTCCCTGACCATGTGTACTTGAGGGGCCGGCCTCTGTCACATAGTTGTAAATGTATGTACACGTGCGTTCGGACAGCTGTGGGATCCAGATGTTTGCCTTTTCTCTTCCTTCTCAGGAGCTCAGATGGGAACAGTAATCTCTCTTCCCCTCTCCGGTGAAATCTGCTTCTACCTGGACTGGACCTACGTCTTCTATGTATTTGGTAATACACCTGTTGTTTCCTGATTTCCTTTTGTGAATTGGTGAGCTTCACCTGTTAGCTCTGTTAGCATTGTGTTGTATTCCCAGTTTTCACACTATTGCAGATTTTGCATGGATTATAGAATTTGATGGAATTTTACTTATGATTGACGAGAATTTCAAACTTAATTTTTTCCTTGTGATGCATAAATTCATTAGTTAAAAAAACATTAACTAGAAAGCTTCAAGTTCATGAAAGTGGTATCATGAATACATTATGGAAACTTCACATAGCAACACTTGGAACCCTGTGCTTAAAACACTTGCTTGAATTTACATTACAGGTGAGCTCTCATCTTGTCTAACTGGTACATGAACATGATACAGTACTGCCGATCATGCGTACAAAAGTGTTTGCGTATTTCTCCTCTTCACTGATGAGTCACAGGTTGCTGTTTTCCCTCAACACTCATCTGCCACAGATCTCTTTTTGAAAGCCTCAGCGTCCAGTGCGTGTTCCTCAGTTCCTCTTTGGTCTGTGGAAACAATGATTCAGCAAGAAATTGTGCACGTAGATGAATTTAACTCCATCTCTAAACCACTGGACAGATGTTTGTGTCAAACACACCTATTCTCAGTTTATACAGGCAGTAGTTCTGTTTCAGGAATCAGACCACAGTAACGCGGTGTCATCTAAAGACATGGATCCGCTGACTACGTACAGTCTTTATTGTGGGGAAGGATTCATGCTGGTTAAATTTAGACCACCACGATCTGCTTGTTGGTCCAGGTGCTGTTGGCCTGGTGTGGTTCGTCTTGTGGGCCTTTCTCGTCTTTGACAGTCCAAACACTCACCCACGGATTTCAGAGCGGGAGAGACTCTACATCACCACCTCACTCAAGAACGAGGTGATTCCAGAAACCAGGCTAAATGAATAAATTCATAGATTTATGGAATTTTGTATCTTGTATCACTGGTGTTCGTAAGAGCAGATGTAGATGTCTGCTGTCTTGAACATTTTTGTCATGATTTCTTTATGCTAGAAATGTGAAACACTGTTGAATATACAGATAAGTTATTGTATGAAATGTGATTTAATATATTCAAAGTTTAGTGTGTATAAAACCAAAGAATATACACTCCAAGAAAGACACAAAGCAGATTAACAAACAGAAAGGCAAAAGAAAACAGGGTTTGAGTCACTTCATTTTGTTTTCTTTGAATATATAGCTGTTATTGATATGTAATGGTAGATTGTATCCTTAATTACCATTTTGGCATACAATGTTCTGTTTGTTTGTTTATTGCTAAGACAGTAGCAGCAGAGTGCTTGTGGGTATTTATCAGACACTAATGTTACATAATCTCTTATCTGTCTTACTCAGCTGTCAGGTCACAACACTCACCGTGACTCTGAAATGTATAATGATATTCAGATGCAAAGCTGCCATAAATATTGTACATTCACAGTGATGAACACTATTACAGGGTTCATCATTTCGACTGGGAACTGAACCCTGCTATCTCTGTCCACAATCTGCAGCAGCCTTAAAGCTCCACCAGCATGAATGACTTCTGTGTGGAAACCCTGGGTTTATAAAATGTTTGTGATTATGGATGGATCAGTATTTAGTATACAATTTGATTATAGCATCATACACATCTTAAGCGAATCTGTTGAATCCTCTTGTAGCAGTTTGAAAAGTTCCAATTGTTAGCAGGGGGCGCTAATCAATCCATTGCCTTTGTTCTACTTCCTGTGTGTCCCAGCTGTCGACCTCGTCGGGCTTCATCCCCTGGCGAGCCATCGTGACGTCCGGGCCACTGTGGGCCATCGTCGTGGCTCACTTCTCCTACAACTGGACCTTCTACACCCTCCTCACCCTGCTGCCAACCTACATGAATGACATTCTGGGCTTCAGCATCCAACAGGTGAGGTCAACACCCCACACACACACACACACACACACACACACACACACACACACACACACATTCATACTCAGAAGTGCTGTAAACACTAATAAGAGTCAAAATCTAAAGACCCAGTATTTAAAAAAAATGAAGGCACATTCTTTCTGGTGTACTGAGAACATTAGTAGCAATAATGTATTTAAGTGAAGTACAAATAGACGAGGATGATAAATGGGTAAACCAACGGGATGTTTACAACACTTATCACAAAAAGATTTCTGGTATATCATCATGTAACAATCATTTCTACCCACTGATGATGTGTATAATTGTGTACTGATAATACTGTCTCCCTCTGTCCACTACAGAACGGTTTACTGTCAGCTCTTCCTTATATGGGCTGCGCTGTGCTGGCTGTGCTGAGTGGCCAGCTTGCTGACTACCTGCGTGAAACCTGCCTCTACCGCACCGTCACCGTCAGGAAGTTATTCTCCGTCGTCGGTAAGAAGGTCGACTTCACAGCTGAATGGTGTTCTATTATTTTGCTTTGTGAGACTGACTACAGGTATTTCTGTAGGTATGATCGGGCCGGCGGTGTTCCTGGTGGCAACAGGGTATACAGGTTGTAACTACACTCTGGCTGTGACCTTCCTCACCATCTCCTCCGCCCTGGGAGGAGTGTCTGCTTCTGGCTTCAACATCAACCACCTTGACATTGCTCCGTCGTAAGAATGACTAAATTCTATCACCAAAATAACCTCTTACTGTAGACATTATAGGGAGTTCCTGCTCATGATGCAGGAAATCCAAGTTATTTTTAAATTTATAGGAAAACCAAAAAACTTTATGTTGTAAGAATGATTTTTCCCTGAAATCCCAGTCAAAATTTCAGCTTTACACAGTTCCATCCTCCTTAGCAGAACTTATTTGGGGCAAGAAAAGGTGTAAGAAAAAAAAACCTCTAGACTTCCCTGCATGCTAATAAGTGTTTGATATTGATATTAAACACTTCCCTTGCAGCCTTGAGATACAGTGTAACAAAGTACTTGTATAATCCAATCACAAATTTAGCTAAGTGTGCAAATCAGATTTTTTTGAACAATGAAATGTGTACTTTTTCTTTTAGGATGATCCTTTTAACCATAATTACACATCCTGAGTGTGCAGGGACATTTGTTCATGAATGAAACCTACAGATACACAGTGGTTGTACAGAGCTTCAGAATGTCCTGCAGGTGTAAATGCACAGTTAATTTAAGTGAAAGCTGTTGAACTATGGTGTAGCTGTACTCTACAGTGTAGTGGGGTTAGCGAGTTTTTAACTGCTCTGGTCCTTTTAACAGTCAATGCGTTTGTTTGTAGGTATGCTGGTATTCTCCTGGGAATCACCAACACCTTTGCCACCATTCCTGGCATGGTGGGACCAGTCATAGCAAGAGCACTCACCAAACACGTATGAAACTCGTGCACAGTCACTCTTCATTCACCACAGTCACTCTTCATTCACCAGTCTGCACAGTGCGTTCGACTCTAGCACAAACATTAACGGTTTTGTGTTTCAAAAAAGGTCAAGACTCGAGTCTAGATATTAAGTTACTGCACCCTTAAACAGCACGCCCGGTTTCACGTCAACCACGGTGAAGCACTTTTCTGTCGTATGTTGCCGCTTGTATACCAACAGAGATCACTGTGGGTGTCTTCACCTCCAGTGTCCCTGGATAAACAGATGGCATCCTTACTTTGGCCTGATGCTCCTTTTCCGTTCTAATTGGTTTAGTCAGTACAGGATTAGAATGTTAACATTTGGCCACCAGGGGGCAGCCATTGTCCTTATTAACAACAGCAACAATCAATTCAGTCATATTTCAGAATCAGGTTTTCACATACACGGAATTTTCCTTATTATATTGGTGCATAACAAACATAGTAAGTCTGATATAGATAGAGAAACAAGTATTGTAAGTTAAGAAGCATACATTTGAAATAGAAAGTTCACAATAAGATGTGAAAGATTATAAAAGTAACATGTACAATATGTACATGTATACAAAAATGAAAGCTGGACAGTTTTGTGCAGGGGAGTGTGCAGATGTGCACAATATGACCTTTTAAAAATGATTGAAACTTGTTGGCTAAACTTAGCAGTGTGGACATCTTAACATGACCTTACATACTTTACTGTGTCCATTTTTACATTTTCACCGCTACGTTAAAATGAGTGTATTTGTTAACAAGGATTGTTAACTCCTCTGGGAGGTCTTGTGATTTGTGATAATTGTCGGATTGTAATTAGATTTCTCTCTTTAAGATGCATGATGATGATTTAGTCAGTAAAGGAACGTAGATTCTGGTAGAAAAGACATTTAGAGGAATTCTTCTAATGTATTTTCAAAATCAACTTTCAGGTTTCCTTTTCTAAACAAGGTAGTAACAAATTGTAAAAATGTTGACCCTGTACAGTGATTTTAGTAAATATCATTAATAACGCACTAGTCCCATGAGAGCTGAACCCTTTTCTTATTTCAGTACTAACTGTATTAACTGTGCTGACTGTCCTTTAGAACACCATAGAAGAATGGCAGACCGTTTTCTACATCGCTGCTGCCATCAACCTGACTGGAGCGGCTCTCTACACTCTGTTTGGCCGAGGATCGGTGCAACCCTGGGCTGTCCACGCGTCCTACTCTCATGGAGACTGAGGCAGAAGACGAGTGCCAGGCTCGTCCATGTGATGATTGAGACATGTCAGATGGACAAGTCTCAATCACGGGTTATTCAGCAGGTAAATTCAGCGAGGGATGTCCCAGCCGTTCTGATAATTCTCACAGCTGCGGCTAACTAACAGTGAGTAACAGCCATGTTACGCCCGAGGAAGTTCTTTACTGTGACTGTGGGTATTCAAGCGTGACTGATAAACCTACAGTCACAGCAATGAACAACAACAAAACAAAACAAAGACAGCAGTGTGTCAGTGAAGTGAATATTTCTTAGAGGCTAAAATAATCATTGCGCAGAGCAAACAGTCACAGTACACATCTCTAAGAAGTGCCAGAGGAGGCTGTTATTATACATCCAAACCTCTTGTCACTAAAAGGGAATGTAGCCAGTTAGCTACCTACAGGCTAGTATGGCTAGGCTAAGTTAGCTTAGCATTATGAATACAATGGTAAATAAGGTATGAAAGACATTATCCCAACGTAGTTCCTTTTGGGTGTTCAGGGTTGCCAGTTAGCCGACGTGCTAGGCTTTTATTTCTGCCTCCAGAGCATATTTTCTTTCGTGTGTGTGTGTGTGTGTGTGTGTAGAGTTTGGGACAACACAAAATGTGCTACTTTGCATAACTAAGCGCCAATAAGTGTTGTTTGGAAGAGTTTAAATGGTTTCCCTCAGAGATTAACAGGCCATCCCAAACTAGACACACACAGAAAGTTGTGACTGCACCTAGCGCACAAAGACTTTTAGTGAAGCCTCCTTTTAAGTGATTTTAAAGCTCTTTGTTTTTCATGTGATTGCAAAAGGACCATTTTTTTTGTATTTACTTGTCATGTGGCATTAGTAAGGGATTTTACGTGACCAACAGTATGTATTGTCTTTTCAGGTTATGCCCCCACCAGGAACCTCTTATTTTAGGTAGTTCTTAATAATTGGAAAGCATGATATCGTCAGTCTGTAACACTAAGAACATGCTTAGCTGCTGGTGCTGTTGGCACCTTTCTAATGAAGGGAAAAGGGGAAGAAAGTGCTTTAAAGAGGTTCCTGGTGGACACACCGACGTTCTCCACATGATTTGCACAGTGTGTCAATTCTCAGGGATCTTATGTCCCACAAGGACGTTTGTTTACTTTTTACAGATCGATTGATTTAAGTGTCAACTGAATTAGATCCCGCTTTTAAAAAAGGATTACACGTAGCACGGTTAGCAACTCAGTATATGTGGTTAGTTTTCATCAATGTGATCAGCTGATTAAATATAATTATTTCCATAAAGTTTGCCGTCTTATCAGGTCACATGTACATAATAATGTGTGTACGTTGTTATACATGATGACTATTGAGGGGCAGATCAAAACCAAGGAAACATTTTGTCTTGGTTGTAATTTCTGTCAACAAGTATCATCATCATCATCATCATCATCATCATCCCAATTTAACATGTAATACTCTTGTGCCTTATTAATTTAGCTTAAAATGGGGTCAGACATTTTGGATTCATTCTTTTTACAAATGATTCCGTTACTGCTTTTTTACATTTTAATTTTGACCCTAGTGTCTATATACATATAATTAAGGGACTTTTATATGATATGTGTTCACACAGTATGAGATGGTAATCATTGTAAAAGTTCACACTGGAAACATTCCAGAAATATGTCTTAAATCACTGTATTGTAAATACATCATATACAGCTATTCTCAAATCTGCTACTGTGTTGGGTTATTATTTTGTTACATGTCACTGTCAGAGTTCAACTAACTGAAGAAACAATGTGCTTTTCATTAAAGTTGAAGTACGCATGAGTCTGATGAAAATATGAAAGAGAAGTAAAATTATAAATTTTCAATAAATCTGGAGAATTTGTATGTGAAAAGCACAAACCCACAAATTAGCCTTGTGCATGTCCTTATTAATCCACTTTACTGAAGTGGTATGTCCTAATGAAAATAATAAATAAGCCTTTCTGTGAGAGTCGTTACTTGTCAGTGCTCTAACCCTACTTCCTGGGATGTTTTAGAAAATCAGGGAAAACTCAACCCAAAGTGCGTCACACCAACAAATAAGACTCGTCAGAGTTCAGGGCTCGAGAAAAGGCCAGTGATAAACCACAGAAACAGCCAACAACGGAGGGCGTGGCATAAATAGTAAGAAATAAAAGAAGAGTTGTTCAATCTCACTCCTGGATGCTGGGTGACTATTTCAAGCAGGTTTCTTCTGTGTTTTGTGAGGAAACGGGTCGTGTCCGATAATGGATGCTTTGCCGGTGGCCGTGTCCTACGATAAACTCGCTTACGGTAACATCTCCCGGTCCCTCGTTGTGATGCTGCACAGCGGCGGGTGCGCGCAATTACGCAACACCCCCCTCCTGTCCTGCGCGCTATAACCGGATCATCGTCTCTCCTCTCCGGTCCCGCACCCAAACCTGACACCGGCCATCTCTCAGGTACGACACAGTTCATTAAATCATGCGCTGGAGGGATCTAGATTTGGACGCTATCCGGAAAATGAACGAGCGTTTGTCTTCAGCGGTGCAGTCCCCACGCACTGTGTTTTGGAAATGTTGTTGTGGTGCAGGGAAGAGGGCAGGCGGCTGGTAGTTAATACGCATCCAGGCATCAGTGAGCGGGCAGATGATAGAACATGGCGGAGGGTTTACAACCTTTCCGTGAAATCCTTCAGACTTTACATTAATCGCAGCAGCATTGTCCGCTGTTGGATCCTCTTGTGTACTTTGACGCGCACTGCGGCAGCTGGTCGTGGCGCTGTATGTGAGGGATGAGTTCAAAGACGTGCGTGTAAATTGTCTGTCCTGGCACTGAGTTCACCTGAACAAGTCTGGCCAAGATCACGTAGGGATTCTTGTTACAGTTAGATTGAAGCAACTGGGCTTTTCCACCTGGTGCAAACTAGATTCAGATAAAACACATCCTCGCTCACTTGAATGATTTAAAAAGACTAGTGCATGTGTGAGTTTAACACCATAACACCCCTGCAGAGTAAACAAGTGTGTGTACTCTCCTCTGCATTAACCTGTGTGCAGTGCACTGCAGTGCCTGACAAATGGCTGCTACACTATCAGTGTTTCGGACCTGACAAAATGGTGGATTCTGGCTTTGAATGAAGCTGTAGTAAGTCTGAGGCTGTGGAAAGGGGACATTGCTGTGCAATATATTCTTGTTGTTTTGATGTGCCAGTGCACAGCAGAGCGTCTTCGAGGACAGGAGGGACGGAGGGACAGGGAGTAGGAGGGGCAGAGGGTTTCGGGCTTGGCGCAGTTCAGTGGTCATTGATACCCCTTCCTGAGACACACTGTTTAAGAAAACATCTATTGCCAGTCAAGAGCCCTCAATGTCACTAACCTCTGTTTAACATATCCCCAAGTGACCAGACTATACAACCAGCATGTTTAACGGCAGATGAACTTAAGAAAATGGATCCATGTCCCTTTCCTCGTGCAGCATTTCAACTTATTTCTGCGCCAGTCACTTGGGGAGGCATTAGCACTCTACTAGTGTTTTTATCTCTAGCGCTGGAATACATTTGCTGAATCTCTGGCTGTGAGATCCTGCAAAGCCCATTCAATGACACAGTGTGAAATAACCAAACGTTACAGCCTCTCTAGCAGTAAAAAAGCCGTCTTTTGTTTTTGCCGCCCTTTAAGAATATTCTGCTGCTCACGTAAAACCTTTCGATGTACGCCAATCGGAAAAACTAGAGCGTGCAAAGTTTCAGTTTGCTGCCCCGCGAGGCGTCTGTATACCGCACTAACTGTAACTGAACACTGGTTTTAAAACAGACAAGACTGTCCCGTGACTCCAGCCAGCGCCAGTCACCATGGGAAAAGAGAAGCTCCACATCAACATCGTTGTGATCGGCCATGTGGACTCTGGCAAGTCCACCACCACGGGCCACCTCATCTACAAGTGCGGGGGCATTGACAAAAGAACCATTGAGAAGTTTGAAAAGGAAGCCGCTGAGGTAAGGAGATACAGGCAAGCGGAATCAACTATGTCTTTCCTCAACCTCAGGCCCCTCTGAACCTAAAATTAAGCCATACCCACTGTGAACAAGTCACTATCTGTTACATATTTCTCAGATGGGGAAGGGGTCGTTCAAATACGCCTGGGTGCTGGACAAGCTGAAGGCGGAAAGGGAGCGTGGCATCACCATCGACATCTCACTGTGGAAGTTTGAAACCAGCAAGTACTATGTGACCATCATCGACGCCCCGGGTCATAGAGACTTTATCAAGAACATGATCACCGGGACCTCCCAGGTCTGTAACATGAGCACGTTCAGCCATTATGTGTGCATTACATGCTGTGTGGCATAGTTGTGGGGTCCTTGTGGGGCCTCTGTGCCTCTGAGCCTTAACCAGTGACATCTATAGTGACTTGCCCCAAAGGGTAATAGAACAGACTTGTAGTAGCCACAAACGTCATAGTAAACAGCATGGTTCCAACAATATAAGTTGTTCATATTGTTGGATTTGAAGTATATACTACCCCAGAACCAATCAAATGTGTAACGTAATTGTGTAGGACATGGCTGACGTCCTAAAGTAAAGAATACAGTAGTCAAAGCTGCTGTATTTCTAACAGTACTTGTGTTTAACTACTGCATCTTCAGGCAGATTGTGCTGTGCTGATTGTGGCAGCTGGTGTGGGAGAGTTCGAGGCAGGTATTTCCAAGAACGGACAGACCCGTGAGCACGCCCTTCTGGCCTACACTCTGGGAGTAAAGCAGCTCATTGTGGGCATCAACAAGATGGACTCCACAGAGCCAAACTACAGCCAGAAGCGTTTTGAGGAAATCGTGAAGGAAGTGAGCACCTACATCAAGAAGATTGGTTACAATCCGGACACCGTTGCCTTTGTACCCATTTCAGGCTGGAATGGAGACAACATGCTTGAGCCCAGCCCCAATGTAAGCAGAACAAATAGTAGTAATGCAAATTATAACTGCATTGGTCCAATGAAGTAATGGACACGCTTCATACTGATGTCTTTTGAAGATTTAGTATCTCTCTTTGTTTCTCCATTCACTGTGAAAACTACAAAAAAGAAATATACTTCTCAGGGTCACTCAAAGTCTCTCAAGTTAGCTAACAGTCTCAAACATGTTAGCACGACAGAAACCGATATAAATCAGTATAATCCTTACAAACGTATCACACTGTTCACAAATTGAGTATGAGAATCGATTAGCTTGGGGCCGTACGTCTTTCTTTTGCCTCCATGCTGTCCTTTTCCACCCATAATGCAATAGCTATGCTCGCAATCAACCCTGGTCAGCTGCCTTTGGTGATGCATTCAGTTTTCAAATGCAGCATTCGAAGGATGTGGCCCCTGAATCGCGACAAAGCTAGCATGTCAGTTACACAGCAATATGTAGCTTAGGTTTGCTAACATTAGCCACCATAAGCTACTGATCATACCAGACCAAAGCCACCCCAGAGTGTATTTAATTGACCAACTGATTTTTATTGCTTATTTTGGTCAACATTAGTTACCTACAAATGTACAGCAGTTGTGCTCTTCTAATATGTTCATACGCTTAAAACCTCCTAACTCACTATAACTGTATAAAATGTATAATATGGGGCATTGTCTTCTCTCTAGATGACATGGTTTAAGGGGTGGAAGATCAACAGGAAAGAAGGCAATGCATCAGGGACCACACTGCTGGAGGCTCTGGATGCCATCCAGCCCCCCACCCGTCCAACAGACAAACCTCTACGTCTCCCCCTGCAGGATGTCTACAAGATAGGAGGCATGTTAACTGATTAAGAAATGGATACAATCTAAACCTGTAACCTATAATAGCCTCTTGAAACATGGCACATGAAGCACTTCTTGGTCATAGTGTTTAGTTTTTCCGTATAGGTCTGAACTACCTTAATGCTCTCTTCAATGTGCTTAATTGAATGTTCTCTGTGCTGAACTTTCCCCCCTCAGGTATTGGAACAGTGCCTGTAGGCCGCGTGGAAACGGGCTTACTAAAGCCTGGCATGGTGGTGACCTTTGCCCCCGTCAACGTGACTACTGAGGTGAAGTCTGTGGAGATGCACCATGAGGCGCTGACTGAGGCCTTCCCTGGCGACAACGTGGGTTTTAACGTCAAGAATGTGTCCGTCAAGGACATTCGCCGTGGCAACGTGGCTGGCGACAGCAAGAACGACCCACCGCAGGAAGCTGCCAACTTCACTGCTCAGGTAGACATTGAAAGGGATCTATTTATAGAAATGAAACAGGAACTGTTTTTAACACAATCTGCTCTTAACTATTAATAGTCTCGAGGAATATTTATTATAAAATCTATTTTTATTCTTCACATCAAAAAGGTTCTCACTTTAGCAGCCCCATCGATCATCATGCTGCAACTTTATGTTGTTGCAAAAGTTCTACCACACAACACACTCACTGTAAACTGTGGAGGTTTGTTTGATCTGAACTGACACATGACAGTTCAGATCAAACAAATCTGAACTGCCCTGAGATAACTTTGTTATGATATGGCGCTATATAAATAAAATTGAATTGAATTGAATGACAGCAATGATCACTAAACAAGCCATCAGTTTTAGTCTTTGCAGTTAACTTCTTTGACAAGAAGGAAATCATCTTTCTATTAATTGGTCATCCATGTTGTTCCTTTGCTTCGTAGGTGATCATCCTTAACCACCCAGGCCAGATCAGTGCTGGTTATGCTCCTGTGCTGGACTGTCACACAGCTCACATCGCCTGCAAGTTCGCAGAGCTCAAGGAAAAGATTGATCGCCGCTCTGGCAAGAAGCTGGAGGACAACCCAAAATCCCTCAAGTCTGGAGATGCTGCCATTGTTGATATGATTCCGGGCAAGCCAATGTGTGTTGAGAGCTTCTCCGAGTACCCTCCACTTGGTAAGTTCAAGTGTAGAGGATGTGTTAAATTTCAACACCTTCCCAACACACGTTTAACCCACTCCCAAAAAAATGCACCTGTGACTCCACTGTAAGGCATAGCAGATGAAACCATCACCTAAACATCCATCTTCACCTTGCAGGCCGCTTTGCTGTGCGTGACATGCGTCAGACTGTGGCCGTCGGCGTGATTAAAGGTGTGGAGAAGAAGGTCTCCACCACTGGTAAAGTCACCAAGTCCGCCCAGAAGGCCCAGAGGAACAAATGAATGTTGTGCTACACTGCCGACCCCAAGGTCTCCCAGGGCAGGACATCGGTCATCCAACGACATCCTACAATTGGCTACTTCAACGTAATAATCAAAGACTGGTTAATCATCACAATGCATCGCAAAAGTATTCGAAGGAAAGCACAACATTCAAATCTTAAGTCCTTGAGGCGGCGCTCCTGACTCTATTTCAGTGAATAGATTACCATTACGTACAATGTAATATCAAACAGGTAGTTTTAAATGTGCACTGTTGATTTGATTCATGGCAATACCTTTCTGTGATACTGAGACATTGAACAATTAGAGGTACAGAAATTGATCACCTTTCTGGCTCTCTGGAGTGCAGGTACTGGTCACTTTACATGGTACATGTTGTCTTGCTTTTAGTGTTTGTTTGTAACTACATGGTGCTCTGTAGGAGCCTATGGCAAGAACTTAAAACTATGTTCTTCTGAGTAGTACATTAGTAGAACTTAGTGACTTGTTGTGTTCAAGCTATAAAAAGGCACTTAAAACAAATGGTCACTCTGGATTCAGAGTAGACCACCTGTTGATTCTTAAAGCACTTTGATTGGCATTTTGCTAACTTTGCACTTGCACTGGAGAAACTTAATTGGTATAAGCTACTGCACCTTACTGTAAGATGGCATGAGCCTCTTTGCAACATTAAAAACATGTTTCAACCAAAATGTTGGGCTGTGGTCTGAAGTCTTTTTCTCTGAGTGCGCCACAACGAAGTGACAGTGAAACAAATGCCTTAAAACGTTCCAATCCGATAAGACAAGTCAGACAAAACAGCATCCTCACAATACATACTTTGGTCCACAAGATGTCGCTATTAATACAGGAAGAAAATTGTCACAGATTTTCAAACAAATTGTAAGAAGATCATTAACCCCATATTTACCTGGTAAACCCCATATTTACCAGGAGACTAAAGACTCATTTGTTCCTGGAATACAACAAATGTGACACGTTGGCTCTATAAAGTTCAGCATATCGTGTGATATATTATATTAGAATTGTTGTCTAGCTTGATCGTACTGTGATTGATAATGAATGGACGTAATCTGTTTCTGAATTTAATGCTCTTTTTGATTTTGCCACTGGCAGTGATGTACTTACCTACAGCACCTGTGATTCATCGCCAGCACTCATATTATTTGATTCGACATCTTGTTGTTTTCGCCAATGATTCTATGCACTTTATGTAAAGCTCTTATTTGGAAGTCGCTTTGGATAAAAGCGTCTGCTAAATGCCTAAATGTAAATGTAAAGTTCTCAATTATTTAATCTATTAAATATAACTTCAAAGGCTCAAACAGCTAACATGCAGTCTGCCAAGTAATTAAGGGGCGTGTTCTCATACTTTTGCCAGAAACACCCAGTGTAACTCTGGCTGAGCAGTTTTATTCTTCTCATTGCACCATAATGACTGGTCGAGGGAGACCACGCAAGGAAAAGAGTCCTAGCACTAAGTGTGCAAAGACAAAAAAACTGACAGAAGAAAGGCAGAAAGCCACCACAAAGGAACAGAAACCAGAGGAGCAGAAGAATACAAACCACACTGAGGAAAAGACATCTGCACAGAGCACGCGAAAAGACAAGACCACAAAACATTTCACAGAGGTTCCTGTACAAGGCACAAAAGCCAAAACCTGTGCTGGCAGGACTAAAAGAACAGAACAATCTGCAGAGGAGGCAACGAAGACGAAGCCAGAGACACCAGAGGACACCACAAAGTCTTCAATAAAGAGCCCAAAAGCAAAAACATGCGCTGGCAAAGCCAAATCACCAGAAAGATTCACAGAGGAGGCAACGAAGACGAAGCCAGGGACACCAGAGGACACTACAAAGTCTTCTATAAAGAGCCCAAAAGCAAAAACATGCGCTGGCAAAGCCAAATCAGCAGAAAGATTCAAAGAGGAGACAACGAAGACGAAGCCAGAGACACCAGAGGACACCACAAAGGCTTGTGTGCCACTATACAAATGTAAAGCTGAAGCGGCAGTGGACTCTCTTCTCTCCAAAACTCTGGAAAATTTGAAGATTAGAAAGAAGAAAAGAGCAGATGCAGCACAAGTCATCAATAGAATAACAGATGCAATCATCACACATTTGAAACGGAACAGTCAATGCTTTAAACAAGTAGAAAGCCCACTACGTACTGGAAGTTACTACGAAAATCTAAAGGTGAGTCACTTTAGTACGAGTATGTTGGTGGGTTCCATCATCTGTTGATGAAAGGGTTAGTGGTCAATACACGGTGTGTACCACTCACTCAGAAGCAATGTAACCCACATTTGTGTCTTTGAACAATGATGTCGTTGAATAATTGGTGTATTACAGTGATGTTTGTGTGCACGTTCAGATTTCTAATCCTGATGAATTCGATGTCATGCTGCCCATTCCTGTTGACCGAGCGGACATTGAACCATTTGGAGATGATGGAGCCTATTACAGTGTGGCATTAAAACGTGGAAACAGCCCTCTGCAAAAATTTCAAGAAAACGGAACTTTATCCGCCAGTAAAATGCTCCACGAGTTCAGGGAAGAAGTGAAGAAAAGTGTCAAGGAATTTAAAGGCGAGTACCAAAATGAGCACTCTCTAAATTGTTGCGAATTGTTGCCTTAGAGGGGAAAATATGTCAATGTTCAATCAAAAACATCCAAAGAAAGAAACCTTAAAGAATGTCTGATTTATTAACATGGTAAAATAAAGTATAATAAATAGAGAACATTTATATTGTGTTTCTTGTTTGTTCTTTCAGAATGGAAGGTGACAAAAAAGAAAAAAGGCTGCCCTGCAGTGACCCTGCTCACAGAGGTACAATCACTCACCATTTCCCTGGATGTTGTTCTCAGTCTCGTGGTTAAATCAAGCTGGCCACCTTTCACCAAAGAAGGTCTTAAAATAGAGGGCTGGCTCGGAACTAAAGTGAAGCGGGACCACAAGTTGAAGCCATATTATCTTGTTCCGAAATATGAAGGCAAGGGTACAGTGATGAAGGATGGGGTCCCTACTAAAGGTAAGTCTGACTTCTCTCAACTGGTGAACCCAAATGATCCACTGGCTGTTTACATACAGTTGAACAAGATATGGTTCCTGTTAACACTTTAAATGATAAAAGGATTTAAATTAATTTGAGGAACTCAATTCTGAGAGGATGTAGAAAGTGGTTTGTCCAGTACTTTGTCCAATATTGTGACATACAGTACCAGTCAAAAGTTTGGACACACTTTCCCCATTCACTTAAATGGGGAAAGTGTGTCCAAACTTTTGACTGGTACTGAATCTTGAGCGGATCATTTTTTAAACAACTGTCCTTTTGTGGGAATTCACATGAGCGGTTTCATGAATGTAAACTAAAAAAAGAAAACTGGGAAGCTTCAAGTTCCCCTGCCCATGAACTATTTTGTCTCTTATAACAGATATTTGGCGGGTTTCATTCTCTCACATCGAGAAGGACATAATAAAGAATCACGGGTCGGAGAAGACGTGCTGTGAAAAAGGCGGAGCTCACTGCTACAGGTCTGATTTGAAGAAAAAGTCTAATGCTGACTGGGATTTGAAAAGTCATCTTACTTCCAGCACATTGAAAATAAATGTTACTAAACATGTTTTCTATAACTATTTGGAAATAAGATTATTGTCCTGAAGGTCAGAATCCTGTTCCTTTCTCTGTACACACAGGAAGGACTGTTTGAAGCTCCTGAAGCACATTCTCACTCTGCTGAAGGAACAGGACTCTTCATTTGACAAGTTCTGTTCCTACCACGCCAAGACCACGTTCTTACATGCCTGCTGCTCTAGAACTAAAGACAGTGACTGGAGGGGCCCAAGTCTGAGCCAGTGTTTTCAGCTGCTGCTGGACGACTTTGTAGCCCACCTGGAATGTGGTGTACTCAACAACTTCTTCATCCCTACTCAGAACCTGCTCTCCAGCGCAGGCCTGACAAGGTGCAACAATATGGCTCGTTGCATCAAGAAGGAAAGCACCGAGGGCTTTCCTATTTTCAAGTGATAACTTCACAATATTCAAGTGTTGTGTGCGTTTGAAACACCCTTGAAGTGAAAACTGGGCAACTGAACGCGGGATAATCATTCAAGGCAGAAAGCACACACTGAAATACAATACAATATATTTGCAACAATTTTATTCTTGAGTTTACCCAATTTATTCTTATCTGAACCTATTTTTAATAAATGTCTTGCTTTATGTTTCTCATGTTTTTGGCTTGTATTTGTTTGTTAAATATGTAATATAATATAAGTGCTACATGTGAATCAAAGTAAATTTAAAATAAGATAATTAATCGAACAATTAATTCTCTATCTTAAATTAATTTAATGTTAAAATGGATCCTACTTTGTTTTACCAGTTGTGAGTTTGCCTATTATATTATCTCATTCTTCATTCTTTAACATTTAGTTTCCATTTCCTGATCAATGTCTTAATGTCTTAAAAAAATAAAGCAATGTACCAACAAAAAATGAAAGCCACGAAGAAGCAGCAAGAGTTCTTATTGGCCAGCACCGACTCTACACAAGATGATGATGATGATGATACACATAAGTAAATAGAATAACAAAATGTAAATGTTAAAAGCCTTTTTAAAGTAACTGACTGTTTTAATAGAATAAAGAAATACAGGTATCAATTAGCAAATTGATGGAGCTTTTTATTTGTACTTTAAATTTGCCTTAAAGGTCATATTAATAGTCAATTAATTAAATGCCTCAATTTCTTAATTTATAATTAAACAAAAGCCTATAATTATTCCTGTGCCACACTTCAGACTCAATAGTAAATGACGCTAGCACACAACAGCTTTAAATGTAATGTAAGGCACTCAGTTTAACGTAGAGAACATTTCAACTTCTGCTTAAGTTTAAAAAGTGCTTGTTTCAAAAAGGCATATCAGGTATTTGGAAGTCAGATCTGGTTACAGTGGCACCCGTCAGTGGCTGGTATGTATTAGGCAGCGAGGAAAATGGCCAAGCGTAAGGATGTGAACGACTTTGACAGGGGCCATGGTGATGGCTAGACGACTGAAACTGCAGCTCTCGTGGGTCAGCAGTGGTCAGTACTTACCCAAAGTGGTGCAAGGAAGGAAAACCAATGACCTGGCGCCAGGCGTGGGGAGTGAAGGCCGGCCGTGTGGTCTGATCCAACAGAAGAGCTGCCGTTTTGACCTACACAATGTTAGGCATAATGTTACGGCTGGTCGGTGTAAACTCTTTTCCTCACACAAGACCGCTGGTCAATGATTGTGAATGTGGCCTGACAGCGAGAGTGGAGCGTTTGTTTTAACATCCTCAAAGACCAAGCTTCCTTTTTTTTTTTTAACACCATTTAAAAATATGATATAAAGTTTTACAGTTCTTCTGCAAACACTTCTCACGGCTCAGTACAGACGAGCTTTAAAGCAAAATGAACAGAAGATTGTGGTGACTGATGTACAATTGTTACGGGAATCGACAGCTTTGTTCTTGTTTTTATTTCCTGCTTGGATTCACCCCCGGCCCCCCTCAACATTTCTTCTAGTAACTCTTACAGTCATCAAATGTGGCTACAAACAAAGGTTTCTGGTGTATCATATGATAAATATGAAAGTTACCAAGCCGATTAAATTAATAGATTCAAACACCGGGTGTCACGTCTCTTTAGGAGAATTTATTATTCAGATATCTTTCTGCCCAAATCAAGAAATTACAGAAACCAAATATTCAGAGTGACACTAAACACTGCTGTCGTTGGCGAGTTACAGACACAAGAAAAATTTGAAAATTGTGCTCTTTAAACATGTTTGAAACAGGAAGACAACATGATGAGGTGTAACTGCCTCAAAATGACAATGGATGACAATCCAGCGAAAAACTGGAACAAACAAAACACTTCAAATTAAAAAAAGGAAAAACTAATTAAAAAAATGAAATACATTCAAAAGAAATGACAACGCAGGTGGTTTCAGATCCTGCTGCATCCTGTCGAGAAAGAAAACGTGGCAGAAAATGAACAAAAGTTATTATTCAAAAAGATGAATACATTGATACATTCCTTTCATACATGATTGTGTTGTCGACTGTTTTATGTCAAAAAGCGTGAACATTAAAGTTCATTCAGACTTCCATGTGTGTAGGAACCCTTGTGCTGTGTGCAGACTTACATAAACTGGGGTATTAGAATCCCCAGTTGTGGCCTCCTCTCCCTCCCCCATCTCTCCTCCCCCATCCTCCTCCTCCTCCTCCTCCTCCTCCTCCTCGTCCCTGTGCTCCCCCTGGATTGCACATCTCCTTCTCCCTCTTGTGCTTCTCATATCTCTCTGCCATCAACACCAGCTCCTCAGGGACCTCCTGAAACAGGATTCAGAGATTACAATCCACCATCGTTAGTTAGATGCTTTATTAAATCCAGTTTAAAACTTCAGATAAAAAGAAAAATGCTTTATGTTTGATTACACGCTCCATCTTAACTTTCAGGTGCAAAGTATTCTGTACTGATTCAGTGCCATGAAGAAAAACTAAAAGATTTTCATCAAACAAGCCCTTTTGTAATAATTATTTCTACAAAGTGAAACCTTAAAGACTTCAGCCTTACATGGTGTATTCGTTAATATAACATCCTATTGGCCGGTCTGCTGTGAAAGGACAATAGAAGGTCCACACTGTTGTGCATGCCTGATACATATATTTATATTTTTAATGGACTTCCTGTCCTGCTAACCTGTCCTGCTCGCTCCAGGATGTGAATAAGCTCAGCGGCCATCCTCCAGTTTTCTCTTGTTACCAGGGTAACGGCGGCACCTGAACGTCTGGAACAATAAATGCATCGACATGACAAACTAACCCAAGTGGCAGCGACTTTCAGTCCTGCATCCCCCGGAGAACGCAGAGCGCTCTTACCCTGCTCGGCCAGTACGTCCCACGCGATGGACGTACTCTTCTATGTTGCGTGGGAAATCATAGTTAAAGACATGCGTTATGTCGTGGACATCCAACCCTCGAGATGCCAAGTCTGTGGCAACCAGGATACGAACTCGACCTGTGAAAAGACAACAAACTGATCGTTCAGCCTTTATTTTTAGCTAAACATCATTTCAGTTTCCTCTGTTGGAGACAGGGAAAACCTATTTTTACGTACTGTCTTTGAAGTCCTGGAGGGCTTCTTCACGGTCACACTGCTCACGGTCACCATGGAGACTTTGCACAGAGAGACCCTGCAGACACATGTCACTGGAAAGGTCATCAGCCCTGAGATTTCATGCAAATAGACACAAACATGCAGACAGGAAATTGTTAGTGTCGGTGTGGTTAACTGTGGGTTGTAGCCCAAAACCAGAATTTGCTCCCGTGTTTACAAGCCACGTGTTAGTGACCGAGTCTCCACTCACACCAGCTTCTTGCCAACAAAGATGAGGACTTTATCCTGTGGCAGCATGTTTCTGATGAAGTCAAACACGTAGGACTTTTTCTCCTCTTCGTGGACGATCAGCACTGTTTGCTGCACCGTGTTAACCGCCTAGACCCAGAGAAACACGGGAAGCAGGTCAGTACGCAGCGCATTCCAGATGGGAAGAGCATCTGAAGTTCATTCTATTTGAGCCGTTTTCTTGTTCTCATTTAATTCGCTCGCAGTCGAAGACAATGTCTCCGGTGTGCATGTGGGACAAAGTAGAACATACAAACAATGCTTGACTTAACTTACAGCCAAGTCCAAAGTGCCCACATAAACCATCATGGGATTCTTTAGGTAGGACTTGGACAATCGCCTCACTCCGGTGGGCCAGGTGGCACTAAAACACACAAGTTAACAAAAGGACGTCCATTTTCATTTCTATACTCGACATCCTACAACATTTCAAAGAAAAACCCCACAGCACTTCTGTAAGGAACCGTGTAACAAAGTAAAGAAATGCAGGAGTTTCATTTGCTTTAAAAAGTCTCATTATTTATTATATGATCTTCCTTTCCTTCATGCCTTTGTTGTGTAAATGTGGATTAATTATACACAGCTGTGAATTCTTTAGACAGAAATCTTTGTATTACTTTATTAAAAGTAACACTGGCTGGTTTTCATGCTCTAGGTCTGCTTTCTCTGCTCATTAACAAGTGATCACAAACCTTAAAAAAAGTGCTTTAAAAAGGGCTTCATGCGAGTCGACTTGTACCTGGTCATGACGGTCTGTCGGTCTGGGCGGATGTCCAGGAGAATCTTCATGATCTGGGGCTCAAAGCCCATATCTAGCATACGGTCAGCCTCGTCCAGCACCTTTTGTTAATGATCACGCTTATTAAAAAAAAAAACAACCTCACAGCTAGTCTTACCATTAACACTAGGGTGAGCGGTGCTAAAATGTGCAAAAGGTTATTTTGTGGACAGTGGACTGACCCAAACATTCAGTCTTTCTCACACAAAAACAAACATACACCGACACAAACGGCTGACCAAGTAGGTGATGGAGCGAAGATTGATGAGCTCATTCATCTGCAGGTCATTTAGTCGGCCTGGTGTAGCGATCACTATGTCCACTCCGTCCTTCACCAAGTTGATCTGGCATCTCCTGTCCCCTCCTCCGTAGATACAGACACTGGAAGAAGAAGGTAGAGAAGGGACAGTCGCAGTCATGTCGCCTCTATGTCCCAACTCATTATTGATTCTGAGCTCGTCCACAATGACTTGTGAGAACAAAAGACTGCTGGACCTTTTGTAGTTCTTGTAGCTGTACTTTTTGCACTCAGTTTCAATCTGCAGGGCGAGCTCTCTGGTGGGAGTCAGCACCAACATGCCTGGACCCCTCCGCTCAGCTCTGGGTCTATCAAGGAAGGAAGTACAAAAAGACAAACAGGCCCAGTGATCTAATCTGCACCTCTGACTGAAATGAAAAGAAACGGGACTTTCACACCAGGAAGCAGGAAATATAAATGATGAAAAGTAAGCGACTGTACTCACACAGGCTGTCCGTCCATGTGGATGAACCCTGGCAGCAGGTAGGCCAGAGTTTTCCCTGTTCCTGTCTGAGCGATGGCTATCAGGTCCTCCCCACACAGCAACACCGGCCACGCCTGAGACTGTATAAGTACATGATGTTGTTTTTGGTTGTGTCTTCAGCAAAGAAAAAGATTTCAACTACGTACAGAAAACCAGAAGTAACGTGAGACAGACTAACGAAGTAGCTACTCTGCAAATATTCTACACTAAAGTTACTGTGAGGTACAAAATTCAACAATCTACATGTAGCATTAAAAAAAGATGGGTGTGGGTGACCACGCAACACCATACACAATTAAAATCACTTAAAAGTCGATAGTGAAGTCAGAGTTTTAAACTTGAGAACTCCAGAATCTAAAAAGTTTAAACATAGCTAGACGTTAGCTTTCAAGTATGGACAAATTTCACCTTTTTAAAAAAGTATAAAAGCCAGACAATCTTTATAAATTGAAGTGAAGTGAGCATACAAACTTTATTTTACACTATTTACAGTGTATCTGGTTTTGTTTAACCTCTTCTGAGGATAATTATTACCTGGAAAGAATGAACCAAAGAAAACATTTACACAAGGGAAGTTATATTTTGGCACAGATAGCACTCCGACAGCATTACACCTGCAGGTATTAACACATGTAGAGGGTGGGGCAGGACACCAGCTTTATGTCTACAACCACATAACATACATCAAACTGTCACTGGGTTCTACAGAGCTGGATGGGAAACGGATACATTCCATCTGACCAAGCCTTTTATTGTGAAATGAAAGTGAGGGGGGAGATGGGTTTCATTTCTCCTTGCACCATAATTCTTATTTTAATTTTGCACTGACACAAAAAAACTATGAAGACACACCCAGAAACAAGCCCAAAACAAACCGGAATTACATGTACGTTGATCTAACCGGCCGTCCACATGCTGTAAAAGAAAACGTGATTCCTCAGACTGGGCCACCTTCTTCCACTGCTCTGTGGCCCATTTGTAGGTGCTGTTGGGGGTGGACGGGGGTCAGCATGTGGGCCCTGACCGGTCTGCAGCTGCACAGCAACCTACGCAGCAAACTGCAAGCGTTGTGTGTTCTGACACCTCTCCATCAGAAGGGTACTCATGTATTCAGCTATTTGAGCTACAGCAGCCGGCGTTGCAACGAGATAACCAGTGTTCTTCACTCCACCTGTCAGTGGTCACAATGTTATGGCTGATGGGTGTAGATACAATACAGATACACGTCTGGATGTTTTAAATGTTCAGTATATATGGGGGTGAAACAATCAGATTTTTCTGCCACTGAAATGACCCGACAGCTTCTGTCATGTGACGTAACATTAACAATTATTATATCTTGCATCTCCCTCCTGAGGAGTCTCTGGTGTGGCGCATGTCTTTTGTCGCATGTTCCTGACTTGCTCCCACGCACCGTTTCTCCTGCCCGACTGCATTCCATCTGTCTTCTGATCCAATAAAATATTTATTTATTTATTTACCTAATTGAAGTTCCGGTGGAAGATTAATTTAATTTAAAAAATCTAAAAACATTGCACTCGGTGCGAACATCTGATACGACCTTATTATATTCCTAGTAATGTTGGTATATTGAAGTTATTAAAGGGAGGAGAGAGGGGTAAAGACAGAAAACTAACTCTGTGTTACTTAAGACAAAATGTACGTCACTCTTTTGTTTTTGCCAGGTAAAGATGTGCATACACGCAACGTTTCATCTGCTGCAGCCACAATGGAGTGATTAACATAATATCTTATTTTCTTTCAAAAATACAAAATATTCAATATCACATATGTTGGCGAGCACATTCAACAGCAAGTCAAGCGAGTCAGAGCGGTTTTTATTGTGCAACACTAAAGGAAAACAAAGGGAAATGCGATAGACTATCGATGGTGGCTTTCCACTCTGAATACAGTGGAAACTCAATTATTCTAAGCAAAGATCGGGTTCAAGAGCATCTTCATTAACCATTTAATACATATTGTGTCATCTAATAGCATTAACTATAACAGACGTCCTTTCATTTGTACTTTTTAGGGAGACTACAACCAAAGATGAACAAAGAAAATGTTCAGTATTTCCCATCAAGGCTGCCGTTGACGTGGGTATTTCCAAATATGGATCTTAGTAAATGACGGGGGTTACCCATGCCAGCAGGCTGTTAAATAGGACGTGTCACTACAGGTGCATCTGTCTTTGCAACTCGTGGACATTTTTGTTCCAAAATAAGGACCCCATTTTTCGTAACAGGACTTGAAACAACTACTTTTACAGGACAGGTGCCAACGTCATTTTACAGGACAGGTGCCAACGTCATTTTACACAGTAGTTTACCCAATTTATTGGTAATAAACCCAACTAAGTATCTAACAGCAGCCAGCTTTGATCTGATCATTCACAACGAAGAAAGATATCAGCTACAGCTGTGCAATATTCTAACACATTAAGTTCATCGAACATGTTCAGCAGTAATACAAAGTATGATTAGTGAATAATTAGAGAATGAATTTGCCAGGTGCCAGGCTCATACCTGAATGGGGGTTGGTTTGACAAAGCCCACTCGTTCAATATTTTCCATGATCTCTGGATAAACATTGAAGGCCTCCAGAAAGTTGCGACAGGGATTGGGGAAGGGCCGCTTCTCCCCCTCCTCCTTCAGGTCGTCCACAAAGATATTGTTATTCTCCTTCCTGTGGAAAATGATCACACAAACAAGCACATTGTGGAAATGAAAGGGTAAAACTGGTGGATTCCAAACCACATGACCGTGCTCAACAAACAAGCAATCAGTAAGTGTTTAGCTGTAGTTTACGTTTAAGAGACCACATCTGATCAAAACCATACAACTGTATAATCCACTGTATAGTGTTGGAAAAAGAATGTTCTTTCCATTTCGAAATCCAAACCATTTTTAGTGAAAAAGAAATGTACTGAACATGTATTTGTAAAAGGTGACAGACAGCAAGCAGAATTTAACAGGGTTTGATGTAACTGTGGCCTTTTTGTCCTGCACGAACAGATCTGGAACACCGTCAACCCCGTGTTGCCAACTACTTGTGTAATTAACTGTATTCCCCAGCAACGCTGATATCTCACCCTTATTGTGAAGCCTGAAGTCTGAGAACCCCAGACAAATCTTTGTAGACTTTGTAGATGTCTCCACTTAAAGTTTGCATTCAGAATGCTGTAAGCAGGAGTCAGAAGAGGTGGATAAATTGTGCCACCTACTTGTCTGAGGCTGTAATGACAAACAACACTTCTGGGGAAAGTGTTGGTTGGAGAGGATTGAGGTTTTGCAAACCTGTCAATCACTCCCTCAGTGACATGGCATTTTGACTGCTTCGTATTCAGATAATACCAGTGTCTTGCTTGGTATTATATAATGTGGACACGTATGGCGTATTATCTTTTTTACACTCACAGTAAAAAAGATGGGATAAAAAGGTAACCGGTATCAGATTTACCTCCACTCACAAACCTCCTCTGCTGTGAGAATGGACACGCTCTCTGCCTCGATGTAAAACGTCTTCTTCATGGGTGGGAGGTCTGAAGGAAGATGTAGATATATCAGAAAGAGTTTAAAGCCATGAAGGAGGCCCACCCGTTTTTTCAAATGAAATTCTGGGGTCATATCACAAGAATAATCTACTCAACATAAATTTTTAACAACAAACAAGGACACTTTAAAAAAAAAAAATTAAAGTAGTGGCCATTTGTTGTTTGGGCACTTCTTAAACTCATAGTCATTGTTCAATTTCAAATCCATTATGCTGCAATGAGGCCAAATCAGTGAAAACCACATATTTCTGAATACTTGTTGACTGCAGCAGTGACAGTACACACGCCCTCACCCTTCCACTTGAGTTCCTCGTACTTGTCCTTGTTCTCCCGGATGTTTTTCCAGTCTATAGATACACGGGCCGGGGCGACATTCGCCGCCTGTAATTCTGCAGCAGACCAGGCAGAGTCATTCCTTACTCCTCCTCCTCTGTAGCCTCCTCTGTCACCACCTCCTCTGTAGCCTCCTCCTCCTCCATCACCTCCTCCCCTGTAGCCTCCTCCTTCATAGCCTCCCCCTTTACCAAGACCTGAGAAACAGACCAGCATGCTGCAGGAGATTGATTTTCATTTATAAGCCACAGTAGTGTAACCAAGCGCCAACAAGTAACAGAACCGTATGTTAATATTTTTGGGACAAAAGGTCAATAGAAATGAACAAGGCCACAAGCACCCTGCTACCACTGACAGTGACGCTGCTATGATACGATCAAAACTATGTCCAAATGTGTCAGTATTCACTGCATCTAGTGAGATGTCATTTTTATTTCCGTCCATCTCACTTTATTATTTCTTATTGGAGCAAATGGGACATTCCAGTAGACAGACAAAAGACACTGAAAGGGCCTGAATTGTCAGCTGAAGTATGAAGGTGTGCTCGGACAGAGTGATCGAGCACGAGGACTGTTTGCGCAGCCCGTGTTGTTATGCAGCAAAAAGCGTGCGAAGCATTTTCAACTAGCGGATGAGTCTAGCTAACCCTAATCCTCACTGAATGACAAATTCAGTTAAAGATCTGGTCTGTGTGGCACTGTTAACAATATCTGCCAGGTGTTCACCAGGGGTGGCTACAAAAACAAAAATAATTCTCTCACACCTGAGGCCGATTTATTTACATGAAATGGGAAAGTTAGGTTCCTTCATGGACACAAAAGAAGTTCAAATTAAATGTAACCACATAGACGGAATGAGACTAAGGGTCTGACACATCCAATCACAAAAAATGTAATTGTATTACTAAGACTCAACTGCCAGGAGTCTTTTTAGAGCTAAAATTCACAATATCCCCCCCAAAAAAGGACTTTGTACCATTGCGAAATCGTGAGTTGCCATCTGCCACCAGGTCTTCAATCATCTCCTTGGCCTTCTGCTGGGCAGCAGAGGACCCGAAGATGACCACCTCTCCTTGATACTCCCCCTTGTTAATCTAAAAAACAGGGAATAAAACTAACATACATGCTCTGTACTACAGTACCTGTTCATCCAACATGTCTTGAGCATAATTTAGCCAGCATAGCATGATAACCTGAACATGTTGCCCAGCACCAGCCATGTATTCATGTCTGCGCTGTACTAGTTTACCAACTTGCCTTGATTCTCGCACCGGTGGTCTCTTCAAGTTCACGAATTTTGGCTCCCCCGCGACCTTTAACAGGATTAAAATGCCTTTAAGAGTTTGATGAAAATCTCTACACGTCGCTAGTTTCGCAGAGGAAACATAAGTAACATACGCTACACATATGTACAGTTCATAGACACACACTAAACTGTTTATGGCAGGATGGGGATTAGATGTGAAGCTTTAGCATAACTAGCTAACAGCGAAGTGAAATTAAATTTAGCTTAACTGAAGACGGAAAAAGTGTGTGTACGCTTTAAAACTGAAATGGCTGCATTAGAAACCCACCTATTACCCTCCCAACTGAAGTATTTTCCACAAACACAGTCACAGGCGGGGAAGAGTCCGACTTTTCATCGCCAAAGGTTTGTCGTCCCGTGCTCCGGGGAAACGGGCGGCCTTCGCCTCCATCTCTCCGACTTCTATACTCGGATCCCTCGAAGCTACGATCAGCTCTCCCATCTCTTGAGCCTCCAAACCTGTCTCTATTTTTTACACCGAAACATACACGTTCCCTTTGACGGTCATCACATGGCAATTTCCATTCAGTCGGAGGTGTTTTTGTAGCAGGCATCTGGATAGCAACGCCATCCTCGTTGTACTCATCTTCCCAGTCGGCCATTTTAAATTTGGCTCCCTACCTGCCCGTTACCAGCTAGCTACACCTCTAACTGTCGTTAACTGTCAAGCTGTCAATCAAGACTATGCCGCCTTCATGTCCTCTCATTCATCCGAATTTGTGTCTTTTGATTGATTTTGACCAGATTTAGATGAATATTTCATTCATTAATATGGAATGTAATTACTTATAATGTAAAATTCTAACCATAGAATAAAAAGGTGGAGAAATTTGGCATAAATCAACATTTATAAGTTACCATACCCTTTAGTCACGACATTTAACATATAAAATTCTTATTCCCAAAAAGGCAACATGGTCTTTTGTGACCATGCTAACTTTTATGCAACTTTCATTGCTAAAGAAAAATACACAACAACAAAACAGATTAGTTAATTTGTACTTTATTAATGAATAATAAAATTATTTTTGCATTTCTCATCCAGAGAACATAATGTGCACTTTAATAAATTAATTTCAAAGAAATAATAATGTTAACATTATCAAGCTTTAAGGCCAGTTGTGTCATAAATTACTGTTCAAGCAGAGGAGAAATTGTGTTATTAGCCATCAGAGCCATATAAAGTATGTGGCTAAAGCTACATGACTTAAGTGAACTGGATGCCCAACACAAAATGAGCAGTTTGACTTCAACTATACAGTATGCTATAGGCTGTAGGCAAACAAGACCTTTATGAAGGAAAAAAATGAAGAATTTTCATAAGTAGGAAAGGCACCCTGAAGCAATTTACAGATTGCAAAAATCAAAAGTCCCAACTGGCTGAGTCTGTGGGCTTTCCTCGTTATTCAGTATGTGTTCCTGTATCTTTCTCCACAGTAACTGACAGTTTTGTTTGGCCTCTTTTCATATGTAGCAAAACTCAATCAATAACTACAAAAATAACTATTTCAATATTAAGCATTAAACTACTATCACATTTTCAGGCTCCTCAAACTCACCAAGAACAACTGTGCTTTCAAGTTGATAATACATTTCATCATACCACAACAACTCCTGCATGGGCTGTAGAACATTTCTAAATCCATCTACAAGTTTTTACAATTGTCATTTGTTCGAAGATAATAATTGTTATATTTTACTAAAGACTGTTAATTTGCTAAGCAATGCACTTACTCACCATTCAAAAAGTATATAACTGGAAAGCAATGATGAATACAAGTTTTCATTAACACAGTAAAACACATTTTAAGACTGCAATGACTGCATAACCCTTAAGACGTTAAACATGCAAAAACAAAATAGCTAACAAAAATGAAGATGGCAGACATAGTTTTGTGCATAATTCTCATTCAAGAGTAGTCAACCAATCGGCAAGCAGGATGGCAATGAAAACAATGCTATCGAGTGTTGTGTTCGGACAGTGTCATTTAAGACGCTTGCAACACACCATTTTTTTATAATCCTACCAGTGAAAACATAACTTCTCAATCAGAATATGAACTAAACGCAGCAAAATATAAATGTTTCCACTTTTCTAATTCTTAAGCTTATTACAATAACCCTAAATGGTTCAATATTATAATTATTATAACTGATGTGGTGAGGAGGAAGTGTATGCACATTCAAAATCCTGGTTAATTATACATGATCGTTTTGGGGCAGTGGAAGAGGTTTAAGAGGCCATACATAAGGACCATTTTCATCTCATTCTCCGATGAGATTCTAGTTTGTCTAGTTAGTCTCCTGCCAAGGTTTCTTTAAGCACATTTGCTCTGGATAGGAGCATCAGCCGAATGCTGAAAATGCTGAAGTCACAAAAAATATCAAGTAGGATTTTGTATAGAGATTGCAGTGCGACAGTTTCTCATCTCTCTTCCTCTCTCTCTCCTATATTATTATGTGAATTTATCATATTTTTGACACAATCATCAGCAGAATGGACACATGGATAAAGTAACAACATGCATGCAACACTGCATGTACAGTATGTTGTTAACCTGCTATATTATGGATTCGCCCAGTAACGCCACACTACATGTAGTGTTGCTCCGGACTGGGAGGAGGGAATAATATCAGTCCAGCAGCCTTTAATCATTATTGATGCACATGGTGCAACCAGCACCCACTAAAAAGGTAGGGTCTGTCAGAAAAGCATAAAATGACCATTCATAGTTGTATGCTTGTCATCAAATGTAATAATACGTGGAACTACTTTCAAATTAGTTCAAATTGAAATATAATATTGTTCATATAGGCAGACTTTGTCCGTATCTTTTTGTTAAAGGGCTGGAGGAAACAATACTTTAACATGCAGAAGGACATCCAGGCCACCAGCTAGTGTGTGACTGTCTTATCACTTTAGCTTACACATGCAGCGTCTCATGCTTGGCTGGGAAAGCCAACCTGATGAGCCTGTTGCAATTCAGCATTCAGACCACTGACAACTAACTCTCCACGCTGCTGTCTCGAGTGACTGCTGATAGGCCATTTTCTCCAGTAGGTTTGCTGCATCCAAATTTACTGACAACTTGCTGACAGATGAAACTAAGCAACCATATAAAATTAACATTTCTGTGGTTGATGAACATGAATACAATGAGATGCTTGTGGTCTGAATACATGCTAAGGGTTTGACCTTGAACTCTTTTTTTATATATATAATTCAGCTATTCCCATCACATTAGGCCCCACTCATTATTCATACGTTTACTTTTGGAAACAGTCCATGCAGTGATATGAATGAAAGCATAAGTAAAAGATGGCATTTTACATTGCCAGAGACAGACATTGAATACGGAGAGCGAGTGACTCTCCTCTTCTTCTTAGAAAAGTCTCTGAATACAAGCACTTGTATGAAAACATAATTCTGTGGTCAGTCTCAGCTCTTTGTCAAGTTGGCTCCTCGGTGGTTGTGGTTGGTGGTTGTGTGTGTCAGTGTGTGTTTGTGAAAGATGTATGTGTGTGCATGTACTTGTGTGTACTGGCTTCACCCCGCGTTAAGAAAGACGTGGTTGACCTGTAGTTTCCAGTGGCTTGTTTGAGGTTCATCTACATTTGGCTATGAGACAACAATACAGTATTTTCTTCTGATTTCCTTCACTCATTTCTTTGTCAAGGCTGGCACAAGTCAGATGATATAACCTTTCATTTCTACAACGAAGAGTTACAATCTTGCTTGTTTCAGTGATGAGTCCAAACTAGGTTCTTTGGTTTGGGTTTAGGTTCACACTGAGTTTAAATGTAGGGCTGCTGGGAAAGCCTTGAAAAGAAAGTTAACATTATTCAGTTATTTTTGTGATGAAATGATTTGACCTGCTTCTACACTCATTCCTTCCTACTTTGTTTTATTTTAAAATAAATGAAATGTTATTAACAGCCGTTTTATTCAAATATAATCTTGTATATGAAAAACCTGTCCTTTTTTGTAAAAAGATTATAAACTTATAATTTCTGAATATCTTAAGATAAAGATCAAAGCAATTTCTACTTAAGGAAAGTTATTTGTAATTGTGTATATGTTGTTTTACATGAACATGCCCACTTTTATACATATTTTAAACATCTTTATACAATAGATGTCTTAATGGGAATTTTAGTAAGCCATAAAAAAAGATATAACATAATGAAATCTGTATGAAAGTGGACATAGTCATGTTTACAAAATGTAAAAACTTTGTAAGTCCATACACAAGGCATTGATTGGACATTTGCAACTGTGTTAATTTGTATGGTTTCCTGTAAAAATACTTTAAGTGGCTTCCCCAACAATGGTGTGTACAGATAGTACGCAGGTGTGTATATGTGTGTGTGTGTGTGTGTCAGTGTGTGGCTATGCCAACTGTATGTGTGGGGACTGACTGAGAAACTCAGAGTTTCCCTTGGGATGAGCTGCAGCCTCCTCCACAGTCTGTAAAAGGTCTGAAGGGCTGCTGTCAGGTCCCTGGGACAGGAAGTTGAAATGTTCTTCTGCTGGCTCTAGTTTGCATTCACTAATGAAGAGTTCTGCTGCGTCCCATTCACTAAGGTCACCGTGGGCGTTGCCACGTTCGCTACCGTTGCTGCTGCTGCTGTTGTTGTTGAGCGCTGAGGAGAGGCCGGGAGCACGGTTGGTCAAAGGCTGGCTGAGATTGTGCATGGAGAGGGATTTCCCGAGACTTCCTTCCCAGTCTGAAGGCGTCCCGTCTGGGCTAGACGAGAGCAGCAGCAGGGGGTTAACCTCCGTGCTCATATGCCTTCTCCAGACCCCCTCAGATTTCAAGCCAGCCGTCTCCCGCAGCTGCACCTTTCCCTGGGCAGGGCCTGCCTCACTGTCCCCTTCCTCGTCATCATCCACACAGGATCCCACAACAACGGAGGGGCCCAGACTCCCCTCATCCACCGCCACTCCATCTGTCATATCAGCTGGGACAGGGTCAGCGGGGCAACGGAGATGGGAGGGGTGCACAATGGGGGGCAGCCGGAGTGTGAAACCCCCTGCTGAGGGAGGTGGGGGTGGCAGGTCGGGGAAATGTGCTCTTTTGGAGGTACCATTGGGGGTTACTAAGGTTGGGTAGGGGCTATCGGGAAGGGGTGATGGGGAAAGCGAGGCTGTGGATGGGGGGTAGGATGGAGGTGCCGAGTCTGGGGGGCCATCGTCATCGGCGGGTGGCAGGATGAGCCGCAGGCCTCTCGGGTTGGCACTAAGAGAATGCCGTAAGCCCCTGATGTTATCTCCTACACCTCCAACCGGGTCACCTCCCTGGGGAGAGGGGAGATCCCTGCCGATGATGGAGCTCTGGTAGTCCGAGTTGTGGTGCTGGTGGTTGTCAAGCTCGAACAGAGGCAGGGAGGAGAGGGTGAGCGCTGAGGGGCCTTTCTGCAGGACGTGGCGGTAAATGTCCAGCAAAGAGTCCAACTTCGATTCAATGGAAGTTACCTGAGACCAAGAGAAAACAGCGAGTGAGTGAGAATGTGGAGGGAGGAAAAGAGAGAGAGAGACAGCAAGCAAGAGAGTGAAGCTTAAAGGGCTGCTAAGCAATTTATGACTATTTTTTACCTATACCTTCAATCAAGGAATTTTCCAGGAACATTATCAGATCTCTGGTGGTTGTTTCCAGATTGTGAGTTCTGAAAGCCAGAAATCTGGCAAAGTAATTCCTGAGTCACTGCTATTGACCAACAGCCCAAATCAGCTCCTTGCAAATATATCACTAACATTATAAGGTAAAAAAAATCTTGCAAATGTATTTTTAAAGAATAGTGCTGATGTAGTTTTTTCCCCCCTTCTCTGATTTTCTTTTCTAAACTCACCTGTCTCTCCACTTTACACACACGTCCCAGCATGCTCATGCCCTCCAGAGATTCTCCATCTGGGTGCAGTTTGTCTCTCATCTTCTTATCCACGGGAATCTGGCCTTTTCCCAGAATCTGATCCACCCTGACACACACACACACACACACACACACTGGTGTTAATATACTATAAAATAATGATGTTGTAATATAAGTAGGCACCCGAGCTTCATTTCAGGTTATTCCAAGTCTGGCAACAAACCTAAAGCAGCAGTAGGATGTTAAGATTAAGGTTAGTAACACACATAACGCAGGGCATGGCAGTATCGGTGCTCTTATATGAAAACCCTGTATCTTCAAAATTGTCTGTTTTCAGGAATAAAGAAAAACAGCATTTTCAGATTGGATTTCATGCACCGAAAAAGAAATCACATTTTTTAGAAGCCACTAGGAAAGGTAATAAAAGCACAATTCATTTATGAGTACTACAGTACATCTGAAAAGTAGGTTTACAAATGTGAAAACCTGGAATTTCAAGCTAACAATGTATTTTTGAGTTTAAATAAATTCAGTAAAAAAAAAGGTGTTCAGAAAAGATTAGGTTTATCCTTCAGTTTGATAAATACCAATACTGAAGTTACTAAGTTTTTACACAGTAACGTTGAGGTGTGTCAGTAAGTAAGTCCATCCCCAGCTATTTGTTTAATTTATTTCACTTTCCATTCAGACAAGAAGAAAACATACACTACCGTTCAAAAGTTTGGGGTCACATTGAAATGTCCTTATTTTTGAAGGAAAAGCACTGTACTTTTCAATGAAGATGACTTTAAACTAGTCTTAACTTTAAAGAAATAC
>JAVQJD010041861.1:0-13658 GCA_036023655.1 Nannoperca australis
CTTCTCCAAATTATATTTAATATAAAACACACATTAACATGGTTGATCATTGGGTGTAAACTGTTTTCTATATAGAATATCACTTTATTTCATAATAATAACCACATGAATACGTCAGGCTACACTGGGGGAGACAGTAATCAGTGTTGAGAACTGTTGGGAGGTTTACACTGCCTGGTTTAAATGTATATTTTAAGACTTTTTAGCTTTGTTGCCCAGTTTAAAACATTTATTAAAGTAATCAAAAAGTAATCAAAAGTAATCACATGTAATAAGTTACATTACTTTAATGAAGTAATCAAAATAGTTACATTACTTATTACTTTTTAAACAGGGTAACTAGTAATCTGTAACCTGTTACATTTTAAAAGTAACCCTCCCAACACTGCTTGCTAGTAGTCAGTGCCCCCCCGTAGTATGGATATATTTACACACAAAAACACATACGCGCTGCGACTGACTGGAACAACATATCTGGCAGTATTTTGAAGACACAATACTACCATTTACTACAATCATTTGTAGTAAGTGGTAAACTAGCTAGCCTAGATAAGAAAGTAGTATTACTGCAAGATTTCGTCACACTGAGTATCATCAAGAACAAGAGGAAGGGTGACATTCGTCAGTTTTTTGGGCAGCCTAAGAAAAGCAGTGGGAAAATAAGTACATTAAATTACCACTCAGATGGCAGAGGTAAGAGATGAACCCAAGTTTGATGTAATAAATGGTTAATAACCCTTCCTGAACATCATTGCAAGAAACACCGTCATGTCAACTCTGCGTCTCTGATGTAACAGATGTACCTTCTTAATTTCCCCCTCAAAGTGCACCAGATTGATCCATTTAACTTTGACTTTTTTTTTTTTTATGTACCGTGTCGCCACCGTATCTCCCTAGAGGGTCCTCACCCCAGGATCTCATCAAATCTGGGAAACACTGCTTATCATTAACATTTGGCCAAGCTTGGCTGTGGTTAATGCTGTCTGCCAGTTCTTGTTTGGGCCTCTCCACGCACCGTCCTTGTCCATCCACCAGTGCTTTTTATAAGAGTGCTTGTCTGAATTTATTAGTCAGAGCTCAAATTGAGCTTTGCATTCAAAAATATGTATATATTTAGCCAAAAGAATTTAAGAGTACACACTTACAAATAATATGTAATGTGTGCCAAAAGAGTTAAAACTAGACCATAATAAGGAGTGATACTAGAGACTGCAATAAAGTTAAGGGATTGTGGTTAGAGAGGACTGACCTGGTCACCGTCATAAAGCGTCTGTAGAGGACTCCTCCTCGACTTCTGCCCACTGCTTCTTTCACCAACTGGCTCCAAGGCTGAGGAAACACATCACATCTGACGTGAAATCTGACTGAAAGAGCTTCCAAAGCAAAGACGTGTCAAGTTAAAGCAACAATCAGACTAGTGTATTATGAAACAATAATGCTTACTGTATACTTAACTTAACAATGTGATCTGCAAAGAAGAAATAGAGTAAAAGAATTGAAGAGAAGTTACAAGACAAACAATAATAAGGTTAACAAATCTTTGTGTGTGTGGAAGTTGGTCTCGACCGGCTCCATGTGATTGAGTGCCCTGAGATAACTTTGTTATGATATGGCGCTATATAAATAAAATTGAATTGAATTGAATTGAAATCTAACACCCCCTGTAGGTTTTAAAGATGACGTAAAATCACCTGTTAATATTAAACTTGACATGGTTATAATTGAAGACTTAAGTTCTTAATTTAGCTGTTTCACTTCCGTTTCCAGTCTTAATGCTAAGCTAAGTTAATCATCTGGCTGTACTGTTGCATCATATTGAATGGACAGACAAGGCACACTAATCTTTTCATGTAGTCTTAACTGTCTTCCAATCAAAAACTTCTTCCCCCTAACAGATGGTATTTGCTAAATTGCAAGACATGTTCGCTTACATTATTAGTCAACAGATGGGAGGCAGTACACCTCGGGGAAAATCACACTTCACATTATCTTGCTACACACAGCGGTTAGGTTCATAGATCAACATGTGACTCTTGAACAGACAGGCAAAAACGGCTGGCATAATATCATTCATTTGGTTCTGCAAAAATCATCCACTTTGAGGCAAAATCCATTGAAAGTAAAAAACACAAGTTCCTGAGACATTCCGTAAACTATAAATCGACATGTTTCCTCACTGAGAGTCTAAAAAGGCTTTCTGTAAACAGAGCCCCGAAGCTGCAAGTCAGGAATTAGCAATCCAACTGCTGAGTCAACGAGCGAGACATTTCTTTCAACTACTCACTTCAGAGATCTTATGACTGCAGTGTCATCACTCAGACTAATGTAAGAGTCCCATTACGTTCAGCATGTTTAAAATCCTTTCAAAGAACCTTATTAAATAATTTATCGGCTCTCCATTTTATGTAGTCATTAAGCTTCAGAGTGACTTAGACAGCAGTCACATTTGTCATCTGTATGCAACAGCACAGTACACAGGATACTGATTAGTGGCATTCTTCCAAGAAACTGACACATTGACACACAATAGAGAATACAGACAGACTCAGCTGAGTGGCAGTGTCTGTGTGTGTATATGCCTCCTTCCACACTGTGGTGTGACTAGGCCAGTAATGGGTGCCAAGTAGCTTATGAGCTGTAAACTCACCGACTTGGTGTTACACCCCAACAATTCAAATGTAAGACTCCAAACTGCTTCATGCAAGAAACAACACTATGTGTGTTTATAAAGTATCTCTGATAAAAAATAAATTCACTAAATAAAATTACCTCCCTCCCTCACCCATGCAGTACGGTGCTCTCACACCAACAGTCATTCAGTGGTCGAGCTTCTGTATTGTAAAGCTGAAAATGCTGGAGCTGCTTTTCTTCAGCGCAACTTCAGCTGGGACAGAACCTGTGAATGCTACTTGCACAAACTACTTTGTGCAATGTGGTTATGTAGAAGAGTAAAGATTACACGTGTTACATGTGAGTAAAGTTTAAGAAATATAGATGCATTTCAAACTAACTGAACCAAGGAAAAAAAGCATGAAATTATCAAATGTAAATGAGTAAATCTTGCACGGAAAATGACACCACGTGTCTAGGTTTATTTTATTATTTTTAGTTTATTCATTATTTACAGTCCACTAATTCAATTCATTCCAATGGAAATGTGATTTTGCTGTTTTAAATGGGTGACCAGGCCTTAATGTTAATCTTTCACAGTGTGCAGTTAATGGGCTAAAAACGGGCCAAAGAGCTCGTATGGTTCCTCAAGGTGAAGGGTGTTGAGTGTGTACGTTTGTCATAGCAGTGTCAGAGTCCACAAAGGGTTACTGCTCACGGAAGCGTTCAGTGCCAAGATGCCAAATTGCTGCCAAAGGAAGGTTTTGTCCTCTGCCCTGAGCTGCCAAAGTCAAGTGTACATTCTGCTACAATACACCGATTTATTTAACTGTTTTCTCAACACATTACCACTTCCTTATGGAAACTACCACCGACTAAGGAACACATTTTCAACATGCCCACTCCCAAAGCCACCCCTCTTAAAGCTTGACTGTGGGACTTTTACATATAAATGAACATCAGGCAACAGCTTGAATGTAACAGACTTTCATTTATAAGTAAAGATGAGTTCACACAATGCTGATTGAGTCTCTAACCGCCAGGTGAATCTCTCTGTCGGGAGAGAAAGAGAACTAACTGATTGAATTGTTAAAGCTGAACAGTTAGGTACCAGACAAAGCAGAGAATGTGTGCAATGTGATGAAGTTGGAGAAAAAAGGTAGGCCTTTACATTTTCCAAATAAAAAGAATGACTGTGAAAGAATGCTAAAAAGACGCATACAACTTCAGTTATGGACTCAATCAATATGCTATTCTAACCAAACACTGTTTCAGCTGTTAGCTCAAATTCCTCCCATTGGAAGATTCACCAACCCCACCTAAGGCCTATTCAAAGGAAGGAGTATTCCTGTTGGTTTAACCCTGTCTAGACCCGAAACTCAGCATTCCTCCTGACTCGTACAGAACCGAGCGCTTTGAAAATGCAAAATATAGAAAGGCCGATGTGTGTTCCTCCTGTTCATGCTATAAACGGAGCTCTGTGTTTAGGTTCCACTGGCAAAACTGCCCCCCTCCCTCTAGCCAAAGAGAAGCTTTACTGAGAGACACTGTATAAGGGAAAGCCTGATCCTTTTAGGTCACAAATGTATGTGTGTGTGTGTGTATATAAAGAGAGCAAAGGCAAAGGTATGTGGATGGTGTAGTCTCTGTTTATTGATTCTTTTAAGAAGACATGGGCTATATGGCTGTAATGTGCATTTGTGGGTTGACACATTAGTTGGTGTAGGGACCACAGGAACTCCACAGATCAATTTGTTCATTGTGTGATGTAAACTGAACTTTTATTTTATAGTGTAAGACATTACACTTACAGTTGTCCTTCTCCTTCAATTACTTCCTGTAACTGTAACCTGATATCTCCTAGATTACATCCCTGACAAGGTCAAGAAAACGCCAGCTCCCCTTTTGTTTCTCCACAGTGTCGTCTGAAACAGAACAGACTGAATTCTCTTGACGCGAGAGCCTGCATAAGAGCCCTGGTTAGCACACAGCTAACCTAGAGTAAACTATTTTATTTAGCGCCAGCGGTAACGACAAATTCTTCCTCCTAAGTTAACCTGACCAGCCACAGGAGCAACAAAGCAAGTTAGCACAAGTTAGCTGGAGGAGAGTATGAAGGAGGCATGCCACAGCATCCTCTGTCAAGTTTTTGGCCTCGTAAGTGAACTGGTAGGAGTTCAGCAGAGGGCTTACAACTGGGAGGATGGCATTCTGTACCAGTTTCTCAAATCATTTTGTAATTATGGAGGTGAGTGCTACTGGTCTGTAGTGAGTCGGGTCAGAGAAGCAGGGTTTCATGGGAACACATATGACAGCAGATGTTTTACAGAAGGTGGGGGTGGTTGCAACCTGGAGCGATTCACTAAAGATAGAATAAAGAACACAGGGGAGCTCCTAGACACAGACCTTGAGCCGCCCTCCTGTGATCCCCTCAGGGCCAGGGGTCTTGCCAGCTTTGCACCTCATGAGCTGATGGTAGACATCTACTTTGGTGAAAGGGACCGAGTGTGACTTCTCAGGGGTGGGTAGGCTCCCAAGCAATCTCTCAGGCTACATCCATACTACTATGTTTTAGTTTGAAAATGCATCACTTTTGCTACATTAACACTACTCTGGCTTTTTATAACCCCTAAATGAGAGACATTTTAAAACGCTGCTGACCGCGTTTTAGTTTAAAAACTCCAGGGTTGTGTTCTAATGAGGATGGGCGAAAAGACAGACGTTCTAAAATGATAATGCAGACACCCATATTCGCTCCCTGATTGGTTCTTATCAGCCACTTATCAGCCTTCCATGCTATTATTAGCATGCTAACATTTGCAAACCACCACTAAACACAAAGTATAGCAAAAGCTGATGGAAATGGCATTAGTTTTACAGGTATTTGGTCATAAACAAAAGTATTGGACAAACTTAAATTCTAACTTGATGGCGGCACTAGATGAAAAGTCAGAGGATCACTAAAGATATTACTGGCGAACCATAGCCTTGCCCTTCATTAGGACCATGGGACCACATGTGGCAATAAACAATCAGAGCAATAAAAATAATAGCAAGAGTCCTACGTCACATTGAAGTTCCTCAGCCATTTTTCACTTGCCTCCATTAAGCCGTATTGGAAACATGAAGTTAACGTTACCGTGCTAACCTTACAATCCAGCTTCTTACAATCATTTACAAACATGCAAATATAATTTACACATCATTAGAACAGCAGATAGCAAAAGCTGTATAATTTCAGGATAGAATTTAAAAAAAAGAATCAAATGAAGATTACTAAAAAAAAGAAATTATTTCTCAACTGAGATTAAAGCCAGAGAGAGTGCCATTTCTTGTGTACGTTTTAAAAACGTGCGTGGTCTGTGCTGGACCAGCGCCCCTTTTCGGGATTGGAAAGCTAGCAATCCCAGCAGTACAGCTAGTCGGTGCGCAGGATGCCACGAATAGTGACTGCAGCTGCTAGCTACTGATAGCTTGCACTAATCCAAGCAAGGCAGGTGATTGTCGTTTTTCCTGAAAAGGCAATGATGAAAAAGGGGTTTCAATAAATCCAGCAACACAGTCTTCTTTGCTAACTCCAGCCATTCCCTAGCTCGAAACTTTCACAGTCTCTTATCCACTTAGTATTTGCGAATGCCCGGAAATGATCCCAACCACAACTCAACAATATATTATAGGCTAAGACAGCTGTCAATTTCAAAATCATGCCCTTGTTCACTTGAATTACACAAGCATTCATTACAGCTACGGGAGGCCCTGCCAACCAGGGGGAATCACTGACTCACACAGATACCATCCAAAGAACAATTGTGAGGTTCCCCTCTGGGTATTACAGTTTGACCTCAAGGGAAAATGAATGTCTCTACAAAATGTCAAAGCAATCTACTTGGTAATTGTCCGGACTTTTCAACAAATACCACATTTTGTGCCAATACATCAAGTATTGGCACAAATACTTGTGCCAATACTGTGATGTATTGGCACAAGATATTCCAGTCAAATATCTCAACTATGATGTTGAGATATTTGACTGGATAATTAAATACTTTGATATGATAGTGACACTAGAAGAAAAGTCAAGGGTCATTGTGATTCATCCTTTAGGGACCTTGGAAGTGTGGAGCACATTTATTGGCATTTGTCAAGATCCAGATGGACTAAAGTGGTGGACCGACTGACCACCATTAGCATAGCTTAAAACTATTTTGGTAACACACAGCAGCCCATACACTTTAGTAAAACAACAGGGCCCGTATTCATAAAGCTTCCAAGTTGTTCCTAGTAAAGAAATTCTAAGAAAATTCTTCCCCTTACAGTTAAGATTAGATCCTGGTAAAGTTAAAATTCACAAAGCGTCTTAGCAGTTAAGAGAGCTCCTAAAGTTTAGAACCTGTTAGGAGTAGGGAGGAGGACTTTCAAGAGGCTTAAGAAAGTGTTCACATACAATCAGACGTTGTGGCAAAAACTCACATTATCCTATTCATTTAAACCGGGGTACTGTGTTCAGGCTGTGGAAGTGGGGGACCACAGGGGGTGCCGCAAAAAAATGCAGCGGCCTGTGGCGAAAAGTTCAAACAGCGTCCATGTTTGGAGAAACATAACCTGATGTCACGCTGGCTATCAGACCAGCAGATGGCCAGGTGAAAAAGAACTCTGTTTACCTGTAGCATTGTAGCATTAGCTGTTTACCTTTATATTCCATTGTTTACCGAGCAACTATGAAGATAGAAGATAGGCTCTGTGATTACTGCACAAAGACGTTAATCGCTGTGCAGTCGCTTGGCTTGTATTGTCTTCAAGCTGGGATTTGCTGGTTAGTATCAGACACTGATTCTGTGTGAAACCGCCCTCAGACTCTCTTAAGCAGAGGAAGAAAACGGAGGAAAGACAAAGAGGACGGAGAAATATACGCAAATAAAATGCTGAATGACAGTAAGTTAATGAAATGCAACACAATAATGCTTTAATGCCAAAAATCAAAGTGCCCCCCCCCCCCCATCCCATCCTGTGTATTCAAAGATTTTGTATGGCTTACTGTATATTTAACAGATGTTCATTACATGAAACAGTATTCAGAATGACATCATGTGAAGGTAAAGGTTTCTGGCCCTTCTTGCTCAGAAGATCTAAGTTAGGAGAGTATTCTCTGTGTTTTCCTGTCCATGTGTTAAAGTGTCCTTGAGCAAGACACTGAACCCCCAGTTGGAAGTTGCTTTGAATAAAGGCATCTGCTAAATGCCTAAATGTAATGTTTGTGAATACAGCCCCTGAATTCTGTGGAGTGGAGGCCTTATTGACCAATATCAACAGAGGAAGTTCCAACCTGCAAATCAAATCACATTTAGATTTCCGCTCTCAACAGATGGTCTTAATGAAATTTTTAAAAACATGGTCCAGAGTACTGAATAATCAGGAGGAGAGGGCTGGAGGAGAACAGGGCAGAACAGCAGGGCCACCCTGACCTGTCATAAGATGGCCCCAGATGGCACAGGATCTGACAGCAGTTGGGAGAAAGAACTGATTTCAACTGCAGGATATCATGTGATTAGATCACACACTGTTCCTCTGTGGATGTTGTGTTCTATTTTTAATTGGATAAAACCACATCCACAAGTCTTCCAGAGACTTCAGGGAGGAAGACTGATGCAATGTACAAATGATGTCCAAAGAAGCCCCAGAGCACATTTGTTTAATGCACTGCAGGTTTTCCAATAACACTGGAGTTCATTTTTATGACTCGTGGCCTCAAGTCAAGCCTGGACAAGGAAGGTATGAGGTGGGGTACCTCTCCTTTACAGGGATAATGACTGCAGCCCTAAGGCCAAAACAGTATTCTCAGGTTGTGCTTTTAATTAAACAGATAGAATTAGCTACCTGATAACCATCAACTCACATCTATATCTGTAAATGTTACTGCCGACATATAAATCAGTGTTCCTGGGTTTTATTTCCAAGGAGATGTACAGGAGAGGATCCTGTAAGGGATAACATACCACCAGAGCATTCAGCAACACAGAGCCTTCCTCCTGCCCAGTCTTCGTGTTTGTCTAAACGTTATAGAGAAACCACGGCTGCCCTTGTAGCAAAGACGCCACGCCACACATTGGAGGAAATGCCCATCTTAATGAGTCATTTCTCACAAGTGACAAAAATGTGCCAGAGCTGAGACAATTTGAGACGATTAAAACCCAGGTTTATCGTAATAATGTGTATCATTATAACTATCAAGATGCATTGTCTTGAGTCCAGATAATGTATGAAATGTGTTTCATATTATGTCAGCCCAACGGGCAGATTTCACACAGTTTGAGGAAAAACTGGGATGACTGAAAAAACCAATGGTTAAAATGGTGAGTTTTTGAAGTGTTGGAGGCATCTCGTGTTCTTTATAATGACTATTTCCATCCTCCGTGTCTAAAGCCTCTATCTTATTTATACTTATACTTCCCAGTAAATTACTGGGATAACCTTCTAGGCACTGCTAGTAATTTTCACTATTAACACATGCAGCTACATTCAGTAATATTTCTATCTTGCACCTTTCCTGACATGCCATGGAATAGATTGGGCAAGGAACAGACCAGTAGATGGCTGTAATGCAACACTTACAGATGCCAACCGCCATAAGAACATGGGGCAAGCCCGGATGTACGTGTATGTGGCGACAGACGTGTCATTATTTTCAGGAACTTGGCGGGTGAAGAGCTGTTAATGTCCCGTGCCGATGTTCTTGTAATGTCTTTAACATTCAGTTATCAAATCACCCGCGAAAGCATTGCCAAGGCAACCGTATGGAAATCACAGATTCTAAAACGTCATCAGCGGAGTCTTGTGATTGGTTGCTTGCTCCACGTGAAAGTTGTCTTTCATCAGACGGACGTAACCATTTACGTGCTTTGTCCCTGCAGTGTTACTGCTTTCATTCACAACACAGCCGTTACAGCTTTTCCCCTAAAATGTTACCAGGTCTTGAGGTGAAAATCAATCCCTGCCCCCGTTCACACATGACTTGTGTCATTCACAGACAGGCTGTCTGTGTGAAAGGGGCTTACGACACAACATGTACAGTATACCCACTCTGCATCCGTGTAATTACCCTAAATTTAGATTTGTGCTGTGAAGCCTGTGCTCAAAAAGAGTACAAATTCAAAAACATGACAATTCTGTAGTGTGTAAATCTCACTTGGCAGTGCCTTCCTTTGTTACGTAGCTGCTCTCTGGCAGCTTTATATAGTCATCGAACAAAACAATGTGAACTTTACCCCAGATGGTGCAACAGAGGGAAGGTGAAGGTGTTCTAAATGCAATAGGAAAAGACTGGCTGCATATGTGAAACCACTTTGATTTAGAGCCGACAGGCAGCTTTGATGCATGAAACACGAGATGCATTCCATGTACATTCAAGCTTCTCAGCACCAAAACAGACAGAGACAACGTCTTAGATGCCAAATAAATCCCTTTTAGATGTTTTACCATTCACTGATGGCATACCCGCTTTTATCTCTGAATTTGCGTGCCCATGATGGCTACCCCATGTGTCCTGTGTTTGATTGTGCTAAACATCTGAAGAGCATACAGGCAGTATAATAGGATAAGTAAAGCCAGCAAAAGACTAAACAAACAGTGGTTGTAGCATTAAAAAGAAGCTCCTCATGTGTTGAAATGTTGTGTTTTTTGCTAAATCAAAAGTTCTAAAGGAAGCAATTTTTATATCAGTTGGGGATGATTTGGCCCTAATTTGCCCCTTGTGACTATACTTCTTGATCCTCCAGTATACAGTATATATACAGTAAAAACTGTGCAGTAAAGTATACACGCAACGCAGCCACTTATCTTGTTGTATAAAGCAAGTAATATACTAGATCTTAATTAAGGCCCCACGATCAGCAGATTTGCTTGCAGAAGCCAAACAAATTCACCAGATTCTTTTGTGTAACTTCAACATGAGAACAGGAGTTTACCAACTGCAAATCATCTCGACAGTGCTGACCTTTGAAGTAACTGAGAACCCGAGATTCCGAAAGGGAGGAAGCGATCATATTAGCTGTGTTGCAGCATCCACTATTCAAAAACCAGCTCCACAAAAGAGTTTCCAGCCAGGCATCATAAGTTTCCTTCAATAAAACCCGGACAGACATATGACATTATGGCTGTAACAAATCAATAAAATTTGATTACAAAAATTGTTGGCAACAAATTTCCTTATCGATTCGTTGGGTCTATATTGTTACACGCTGTGTCGAGGAGCTGGCTACGCCACATAAAAATAATGGCGTAGATGGAGAAACGCACGGAGGAAACTGTTAGACCAAAATCTTCCACAGAGTGGGAGCACCTCACTTTAAATAACGTGCAAACTGTGTCAAACAAATGTGTGAAACAAATCACAAACGTAAACATGTTGGAGCCATAACGGACAAACAGGGCTCAACAGCAGGGTCAGTTACTACAACATGTTAAACGAGCCATGGCAGGTGTTGCGTTTTGCTCTTTTGGGTTTGTAAGTGTGAGAAAGTGTGTGTGTGTGTGTGTGTGTGTCACTGTAGAAACAATCTACCTTGGCCTTTTTTTTTTTTCATCATTTATTTTTATTTATAACAGTTCAGGTCCATTCAAGCAACCTAAAAAATATTTTTGTGCAAAACAAACTCTTTGTCTCCATGTTGTACAGCCTAGTTGTTTTGTGTGTTGTGTTGATGGTGTCAATCATCGATTCATCATCGAAATAATCGACAAATATAATCGATCAAAACAGTTGTTAGTTGCAGCCCAATGTGACATACAGGCTTTTGAGGCCATATGGAAAAAGGATCATCAAAGAGTTGCCTATTCACACATCCACCACTTACAGAGCAACATTAACAGTCATTTGGAGTTGTGTTCGTGGCCATCTGGTAAATGTAATGGTGGGTCTATGTCTACGCAGGAGACGCTTCAGCTGCGTGTTGTTCATCTCACCCATGTCTGACAGAACAGATAAGCTTCTATTTTAAATCAATCCAGCTGTCTACACAGGTTGTGTAACAGCTCCTGTTCATTTAAAAACACTGATTCCAAACCGCTTAATGCCTTATAAATGATCTACTTGCAACCTTGCAAACTAGTGGTTGGTGAACTGGTTGTAAGCAAGACAATTTGTTACCACGTTTTCAGCACTTGACATGAAAAAGAATTTGGCGCTCCCACTCTCTGGAGGGACTGTCAGTGTTTTTTTCCTGCTATTATATTGAAAAATGTCTTCCGCATAAAGGGGCTTTTCTTATTAGCTACAAAGAATGGCCAAATATTGACAACTGCAAGGCACGTTAATGTGATCTCAAACAACAGCAAAAGTCAGCCGTTTGTGTTTCTCCATTCCAATCAAATAGAAAGTAGTGAGCAAAAGGACTATTTAAAACACAGGACAATTCAGGGAACTAAGTCACATCAAACCAGCTACTGTATACAAACCATCACCGCACAAAACAAACTCCTGGAACGCATTCAATATGACGAACACTGAAGAACAGTGTACAACCCTCCAAGGGTATCAAAAAGCGTCAAAAAGCCCCAAAAGCCTTACTTTAGTGGTGTAGCAACACATTTCATGCAAATACTTTTCAGGAGTATAATAGTATGGAATCCTTCTGGTCTCCACAAGAGGCTGGTCTTTCCTAAAAACTCCGGTCTTTGCCCCATGTCACATATCACACACATCCAGAACTGACTGACCTCTCTCTTAAACCCCCAAACACTCCTCACAGTATATATGTATAAAGGGTTTTCTTTGCCCATGATATAGCTGGGCATGTCTGAATGAGGCCATTGTATGTGGCAGAGAGGGAGCTGAAAGAGGTGGAAACAGATCTAAGCGAGGGCCAACCCGGCTACCAGCCAGATGCAACTTCTCCCAGCCTTCCTCCACGTAGCAGAGGAAACACTCCACTAATCGCTTTGGTAATTAAATCGTTCCTTGGACCGAGATCTGCCGGTTTTGGGGAAATCCAGACAGACGGGAGGGAAAGTAGAAGGACGAACGTGATGGTACAGATGTACAGATGTCTATGGAGATAATTTGAGTGTAATGAAAAGAATCACCCTGCCTTACAGTACTGACAGTGCATAACAGGAAAGGTTTGATTATAAAGAGATGTGGAGATAACATGAGCAAACCGGGGCCAGCTAGCTAGTAGTAAACAACTGAGGTTAAACAACACAGACATCTGATACACTTCTGTTGCCATACAAACAATATGATGTGTTTGAAACGAATGCAGTCTATGTTCACTGTTGAATAAAAATACATTATGTAGTTTCTAGCTATGTTTCTACATCTTGAGACTGATCTCAGGTGTAAATTCTCTTTTTCTTTAATGTATGTTGCTGCCCAGAGATGGAAATCATTTAAAAATAACAATCAAGCTGGGAATGATTTAGAGAAAATGTAATATTTGACATACTTGAATGTAATTTGGTGGAGGCTTCTTTTCTTCACTGAGGCATTCAATTTCTCAGGTTTGGATTTATGATTAGAGCAGTTGAAGGAAGGAAAGGGGGTTTGTAAAGAAGCTTTGTAATAAAGAAGGAAGCTGTGTGTCTGATGAGGGGAGTGGAGGGGGGTTAAAGGTCAAAGAGATTTGGGATTTTGGTTCAGTTGTAATGCTGATAAAGAAGAATGTGTGTTCACCTGGCTTCAGACTGCTGTTAAAGAAGAGAATGACCATGATGAAACATCCCAGGCACAAGGCGAAAACCATCCGAATGACTTTGGGTTTCCTCATCCTGAGTCTCTGGAAACGACCAACAAGCCGAACCGAATCCTGCCGGGGTTCATGCGAACAACAAGCTATTTCCGTTGTGCCCGCTGCGTCCACTTTCTCACCGACACGAGCGTCGCTTCGTCCCGCTGACCTCCGCCGCTGCTCGTCTTCCTGTACATCCTCGGGTGTCCACTGTGGAAGTCGCAGCGATGGAGAAAGAAAGGACAGACTACACGAACCGAGCCGGGCGGCAGACGCTGCTCTCCCGTCACCTTTCTTCCCGTCACCCTGACTGAAACACTGTCAGTG
>JAVQJD010041869.1:0-31937 GCA_036023655.1 Nannoperca australis
TGTTGTTTTCAATCATGGTTCTATGCACTTGATGTAAAGCTCTTATTTTTGGAAGTCGCTTTGGATAAAAGCGTCTGCTAAATGCCTAAATGTAATGTAATGTAATGTAATGTAATGTACAGAATTGGATAGAGGTTCAAGGGTAGGCAGTGATTTCCTGATCTTTCCCTGAGATAATACATTTAATTTAAAGCAAAAGTGGATTCTAAAGGTCAGTACTTTGTTTAGTTCACAGTGAGTAGAGACTCGTGGTCAAGGGCTTTAGACTGTAACACTGGTATGAGATCATTGAGCAGTTTTTAGCTTTGAGAGAGCGAGTAGCTTATGATTGGCTTGTCCCAAGTATTGACCTTTTTCAAATGATAGCACAGCAGACTTTCGGCCAAGGGAAGAAATTTTAAAGCAAAATTAAAAAACATGCAGCTCTAGTACTGTTGCCTATGTTCTTGCTTGTACCAAATGTGGCATCCAATATGAAGGAAAACCATGGGGACAGCTTAGATTTAGAATGAATGAACATGAAAGAGCTATCCGCCATGCTGATCCCAAATCAGCTGTTGCAAGACACTTTTCAGATGGTAATCATTCTATTTTGGATTTGGCTTTCTGTGGCATTTACATGACAATTCCTAATCACTGTGGTGGCAATGTGCATCACATTTTACTTCACTCTGTATACAGATAGATCTTTTACCTTAAAACACCCCAGTGGCTTAAATGAGGAATACGATATGAGCTGTTTTCTGTAACTTCATCATATTTTCTTTCTATACCAGTGGATCCCATTTCCAGTGTATAAGCTAACATTTGTATGTATTTATATCAGTATGTGTATGTCAATGTGTCAAGGTTATGGAACTATTTTCTTTTAATTGGTTTGTGTCTGTTTGCAATTGGCTTCATGCATGTCTAATCAAGTCCTAGATCACTGAGTAGGTGCACCTGTAGAGTAACCTTTATATATAAGGCTACTCATCTTACATGCCTCGTTTTGCATCGAGAGAAGTCCTCGACTGAAAGTGGACTGAAGAAAGTGCACGTTGGCACATTTTCTTCTCTTTTTCACTGTCTGTGCAGCCCTCTAATTTATCAAATAGAAATCTTTAAAATCCAGACTCCAAGGATTTTGTGTTCTGTGTCAGTCCTCCCTTGCTGCATTGTCACTTCTTCCCTGACTACCGCACCAGAGAAGAAAACAAACAAAGGACAGTTTTTAAAGGTGCAGCTCAACCCCTGTGAACCACATGTATATTTTCCCATTATTTAGATGCAACACACAACATTGTTGGTGTCAGATCCTCAGAATCAAAAAGCAAGAACTGCATCTTCGGCTCGTCATTTGCCCCGACTCTACTGAGAACTCCACTGTGGAAAAAACGTCCAGTTCTTCACCACAGCAGCTTCAACATACAAAATCAAAGTGCAATGGGGCATAAAATCGATATGGCTATATATTTCCTTTTTGTAATATTTTATTGATACACTGGTGTCAAGTACTGAAAGTGCTCTAAATTATTCTGCAACAGAGTGCCTTCCTCATGTCTCCGTGTGGTTGCCCTCATATTAAGGATGTAAGGATGAGAGCAAGTTAACTAATATGCCATGAAGAATACAAATTCAGGGAAATAAGAAATTGCTGAAGAAAGCTTTTCAGAGAGACAGAGATGCATATTTTCAATCAAAAGTTGGGCCCACTTTGGATTGTATAGCACTCACTGGTCTGTCTCATGGAAACAAAGTATGTGGGCAACACAAAAAACATGATTAGCCACCTCGTTCATCGTCATCATGGTGTTGTGGAGAGAATACCACCACTTCTGTAAATCAGCCTACAGTGGATATCAAGGAAAGTGTAATTAGAGTACATACAAAGTAAGATTTCCTTTCCTACCTTTTCTACTTCAGATACACATACTGTAATGTATTTTAAATGATTGCATCATGCATCTCATCATCTGTACTGTGATAATATAGGGGTGGATATACCTGAAGTCCAAATATGGACATTACAACATATTCTGTGTATACTAAATTGGGTCTCTGTATCCATAGATGTTGTCACACATTTGTCGGCACATGCAGCCCAGGCTCGGATCAAAGCCATGCTTTTACTGCAGCCATCACTTTATTCAATACCAAACGCTTCCACTACACTGCACCTGACCCATTAGAAGACCTATCTCTTTGAATAGAGTAGGATACACAGAAAGTTTTTAACACACACAGGGTCAGTTTGTCCTCAATGCTGTTTCAAGCTGGTCAGTGATTCACAGCCGACACAAAGATAATGTATAACACCTTTACGGTGTCTTGGGATTGTAAAGATGAAAGACAGCTAAAGAGCACTGAGACAACACACCAGAACTCCTAAATTAGACCGTTTTACTAAAATCAATTGCAGACCTTCTTTTCCACTGCCAGTCTGTGACGTACAACCTTTTCCCGAATATAAGTAGGAAAACTGTGGAAAGTGAAACTTGCAGTTGACCTTCTCGCTGTCTTTACTACATCTATTGCAAGCACATTGCGTAGTTGTTTTTGTATCACATGATACAGATAATGTACATGATTTAAAAAAATAGTTAGAAGAGAAGATCATTACCACTCTTGTGTATGTACACTAAAGCTGAAGTTGGCAGTCAGGTATCTTAGCTTAGCCTAAAGACTGGAAAAAGGAGGAAACAGCTAGCCTGGCTCTGTCCAAGGTTAACAAAATCTTCCTACCAGTACCACACAACGTCCTTTTCTGTTTAATCTGTACAAAAACGGATGTGTAAAAACAACAATTATCTAACAATAAGCTAAGCTAACAGGTTGCTGGCTCCAGCTCAGCAAGAAAGCAAATAAGTAGATTTCCCAAACTCGCAGCAATGACAAGACTCAGCCAGCCTAGCAGTTCCGCCCTTCTTCCAGACTTTATTCTTTATTCTAATTATTGCTAATATAACTCCCTACTGGTTCTAGATTCATATTTAGCATCTAGACATGAGTGCTTTCAATCTTCTCTTACAGACAAGAAAGCGAATAAGCGTATTTCTGCGCAAGTTATATACTGTTCCTTTTAACTTCATTCTTATGGCTTGCTGTTGTGTATTTAGTACCAGTATATATCTAGCAGAAATGCTTGACCTTTTAATTTGAGCGAGAACGAAATAAAGACAGAAATAATCTTCGTGTGTATCTGACCTGTACTTTGTAATCCAATGGAAAGGTTAGCGAGCAGCAGGCTGACTCATGCTCCAAACACACAGAAATACAAACACCCACATGCCTGCACACTAACACACCATGCACGACAGAGCGGGTGGAAAACACCCTGAGTATCAGTAAAGGTCAAGGGCTATGGATCAATTCTGACAGGGCCACTGGGATATGGACACAGATGGCGCATAATCTACCATCCCCTCTGAATTATGCAGTGTGGCTCTCTCTCCTCTGGCCAAAATCACAGCCAAACCATTCATTCAGACCTAGTTACACTCGACTAAAAGCTCTTGTGGGTTCAGACTCCAGTGACACAATGAAGAGAGAGCCAAAACTCAGATCAGCCCAAAAAATATTTTAAGAATGATAAAATGTGCAACTATCTATAATTTATGATTTGAATATGCTTTTTATGGCTCACTTGCCAAAAGCAGACTCTCGCCCCATTATTTACAGCACAATTACATACTAATTCAAATTCTAGCAGTTCACCATGTCATCCTGGATAAATAAAGTACATTTATTGATTTCAATTTTGATTCCAGTTTCAGCGTCCTGTTTCAAGCTTAAAGAAAGACTATAATAACCTAAATTAAAGTGAAAGCTCACAGGGATAACAATGGATCTTTCCATGCAAAATTAAGTTCTTTCATGCGGCTACAATAATTTCTTTTTTTCTGTCACACAGGTAATTCAATAATTGATTAAAGTGAAGGGCTTTGATTCAAAGCAAGGCAGAGATCAAAACACATTCTTTTGGACAAATCTGGGACAGCTTTCTGCTGTCTACAAAAGCAGGAACGGAGGGAGAACAGGGAGAGCACCATGTCAGCTGTGTTTATAATACATTATTTTATGGAAATAAAAATGACACAGTGGCATTAAAGAGTGCAAACATAAATGCACACACAAATATAAGAGACATACACAAAACAACTAAAAGTAAAAGAGGACACAGGATGAGCACCACTGCCTTTCAATTACTGTCCCCTCTCTCCTTATGCTCGTCCAGCTCTCATCTGAGACGGAGCTGTGAAATTGAATTGCTGAGCACATCTCGACAAACAAAGCAACTCTCCACCTTGCTGCCAACAGAAGGAAGGACCAGCACCGTGACAGCGACAACACACCCATGTCAGAGCCTGATAAGTTCAGTAACTGTTGGAAAGAAAACAAATCTGGGGGCTTAAATCAAAAGTCCAGTGGAGCAGCTGAATGGACCGGTGAGGTGGGGGGTATTGGTGCACTGTATGATTGGTCGTGGTTCTGTGCCCTGAGTCACTTCCCAAAATCTGGTCATTTTAAGTGGTGCTAGTGCTAAAAATTCTACGTCAAAATGTTTAATTAATGCATGTAACTGACAAAATTCTTCTTCTTCTTAAGGAAATAGCTTGACATGTTGGAAAATACATTTGCAGAGGGTTAGATGAGAAGTTTGATACCACTCTCATGTTTGTATGGTAAATATATACCATACAAGTATGGCAAAGTTAACAAAATCTGCCTACCAGCATCGCTAAAGCTCACCTAACAGGTAATAACTTGTTTGTTTAATCAGTACAAGAACAAAGTGTAAAAATAGCTTTTGGACAGAGTCAAGTTAGCTTTTCCCTGTTTCCAGTATTTATGCTAAGCTAAGCTAACTGGCTGTATCTTAATATTTAACGTATATATATTTAACGTAAATAGGAGAATGGTATCTATCTCATCTAACTGTCAGCAGGAAAAGAAATAAGCAGGCTTCCTGCAATGCCCAACTAATCTTTTAAACATAATTTAAATATAATTTCACAAATGTTGAACTATTTATTTAACAAGCTCAAAAAACTTTACTTTCATGTTCAGTATGTTAAGTGGTTTAAGGAACATTTGTCTAACAAATGCTACACAGTCTGTGACAGAACTCTTTTTTTTTTGCTTAGGCTACTTGCTGAATTTAAATTTTACCAAAATGTGCAAACAAAGTAGTATTACATATTCTGAGTGAAAAGGGCATTTCTGCATTTAAAAACCCTTCCGAGAGTCCATTCTCTTTCTGAGTATATTGGAAAATCATTTAGATGAATCTGAGTGACACTGAACTTTCACTGGCAGACAGCCTGTCTGACATCTGCAGGTTGAAATCTAATGATTGAAGTACAGAAATAGCTCATGTAGCACAAATTGGTCCCAGTAGACATGTATTCTTTAGTTTTCACAGTCTCCTTCTTGTATCTAAGATTACAATGCATATGGTTGAAGGGTTGACAAGGACTACACAGCTGTATCTGCATTAAGGCAGTGTACAGTAAAATCACACTCAATTTAAAAAAAAAACAAACAAAATTCTCTGGTTCTATGGACTCTAACAATCAAACTTGCAATCACTGATTTTTTGGCCACTCTGGGGCAGTGGAAACGACTATGAACGCAACATCAACCATTTAAATTCTCAATCCAGTTACACTCTACCAGAGAAATGATGGGTAAAAGGACAGTATAGTTTGAGATGCTACTGGCCTGCTTATGTGGCCTGTTCCTCTCCCCACTATGTGTTTGTCGCCCTGAGGTGAGCCACCGCACGGTTGACAGTCTGCCTGGTCCTGCTTAGCCTTAGCCACCCCCACCCAACCCCCCAGCCCTGGGGCACCCTTGGGCCTACCAAGCTTCCTCGGGCCCACAGTTGGTGATCTAGTTTTACAAGCTAACACATATGGGATCCCTCTATTATTCATACTCCAGGGAGATAGGGGGGTGGGGTGGTGTTACTTCAGAATTTCCGCATCATAGCAGAGTGCGTATTTGTGTGTGTGCGCTCATTATTTCAGGATGGAAGGGGCATTTCGTTTTGACATGGGGTTACGTAACATATCAGATGATCCCAATACAGCATCATATTGTTTATTCTAAACTGACACACACACACACACACACACACACACACACACACACTCACACAAATTATGGTTAAAAGGCATGTTAAAACACACATGTAGACATTACTGTAGCACGAATGCAATTAGACAGAAAGATTCACACAAACTCACAGGCAGTGAGGCTGAAGAAGTGATCCAAAATCTACAGGACCCTTTCTTCACACACACACACACACACACACACACTGATTACTTCTATCTGCTTGTACATGAGTGGGCCTCCTGACCAGAAGAGAGGAGCTGGGAGTGAATTACAAACCATTATCTTTTGCGCTAAAGCAGTTACAGCCGAAACCTGAGAGCCCTCACCGGAGGGAAGAGATGGAGAGAGTATGGATAAGGCCAGAGCAATGGAGAAAGTGACTTTAGGACAAATGGAAACAAGGAGAAAACAGATGGGGGAAAAATTAACAGAGGGGTAGAATAAAAGGGAAAAACATGGTGATGGAGAGCGGTAAGTAGGAAGGGATAAACAACTATTGACATTTTCTTCCACTCTGCATGAGGTGAACTTGGGTGATGATGTATTTTTAGCATTTGTTTTTTATTTTCACCCCTCACTCTTCACCCATTCTTTTCTTTTCTCTACCCCCCCCCCCCCCCCTTGCCTTCTCTCTGTTCCATCACTTTGTCACAGGTTCATGGTTTCCTTGGAAAGATGACATCACATTAGTCACAGTGTTTAATCAAATGTCATTATCATTTCACAGAACTCTCTTTCTGTATGTGTGTGTGTGTGTGTGTGTGTGCGTGTGCGTGCAACTGTGTCAGTAATGTCACTTCCACTCTTGGCAGGAACAGAAGATTTATCCCTATGGGGACTCATCTCACAGCTCTCTGAGAAAATATGAATAAAGAAGAGGGGGGAGAGGGGAGATAATAGGAATGTGTGTTTGTGTGTGTGGTAAAGATCAAGAGAGTAAAAAGAAAGTTTGAAAGGTGTTAAGGAGAGATGTGGGCTAAAAAGAAGAGACCAACGAGTAATTATGAATCAAAGGACAAGAAAAAGAGAGGACAAGCGGAGTTGGCATCTGCAGGAGAGAGGAGGACAGGAAGTGGAGGGGAGGATGCAGAGCAGTGATGTTGTTGCGGGTTCGGTATGGGGTGGTGGTGGTGGTGGTGGTGGTGTGTGTGAACTGGGGATAATCCTTGTATCCCATTGTCTCCTGTTTTCGAACCAATTATTGTCATCTGCAGCCGCATGAAAGAGAGTTAATAAGGGGAGCAGAGCTTTGGAGTGTCAGGGCACAGTCAGGGGAACTGAGATAAAAAACAGGATGGAGCGAACGAGAAGATGGGGGGGTGCAAAGGGATAGAATGTAAAATAAGTAAGCGAGAGGAGAAAAAGTCAAGTGTCAGGGAGGCAGGCGGCTCAGTGATGCATTTTGAATGCCCAGACACCTTCCTTTCTCCCTGCTCTGTCACATGTCCTGGCTTAAGAAAAAATCATCCTTCTTCCTTTTTTATCTTCTTTTTTCTTTTGTGTCTTCCCTGAAAGGAACTAAAAATGTATCGCCAGTGTGTATCTGGTTTTGCATTACATTTCTATCTAAAATTCAACCAAATCAACTACACAGAACCATAATATCATATATAATTCAGAAAAAAGACAAAGGTTCTTGTATGCTAGTTTATGATAGGTAAACAGGTTGTTTTGGGTGTTAGGAAAAATTACGCTACATGTAGCAACGCTAAGTATGTTTCCCAGCACCAGCCAGTTAGCATAGCTACTTTCAAAATCCTGTAACGTTTCCAGTAGTAAACTCTTTTTCCCAGTAAGATGCGGGGTAGCACAATGCTACATTGCTATCTTATTTTCTCTTCAATTTCATGTTACTTTTTCTGAGTAGCTTATAGTGTAGCTTGCCACTTTCAATAAAACTACAGTGTTGCTTTAGCTTATTTTGTTAGTTTAGCTAATTCTTTTTTTTTATTGTGAGGCACTTGAAAGGTGCTATATAGATAAAGTTACACACTTGCTTGCTTACTGAGCTGTTTCCAGTGAAGAGATTTGTAGGGTATATGTTGCCACTAAGACTGTATCTTTGAATATACTGTTTCCACCTTATCTTAATCTGATGTTGAGCTGTATATGAAAATTACACACTACACTAGGACACTAAAATCAATGAATTAATCAATCAATCTGCATGTCTGTGTCTAATTCCTCAACATTTTGTGTTTTTTTTATACTTTCACCATGGTAACCGTACCTGCAACTTGCCATTTTTAACCTCAGCCCATTAATTTACAGTGTTTCTACATCACTGTACTCTCCCACTCATATTGTCAGTAATTTCTGGCTCTTATCAGTGTATACTTATATATGTATTTCCAGTGCAAAGATATCACTAATACAAGACGTACTGATTATATTTTTTTGAAAAAATCCCCCATTTGGTTAGAAGTAAAATGGAAAGATTTGTTACTTTTGTGTGATCTAATGTTCTATGTATTATGCATATGTGCTTCCACTAACACTAAATGTGTCATGTTAATAAAAATACAATGTATTATTAAAACAATATCCCAGTACCTAAAGCTGGAAGCCTTAATATACTACTAATAATACCTTTTTCTCAACACATATGAAAGATGATTTCAGTTTATCACAAAATGGGTTTATTTTCATAATTTTATTTTAGTTGAAGGTAAAAGTGAGCACACCTGAAAATAGCAGGAATAATCCCTGATTGGAGAGGATAACTGTGCACGTGCACAACTAGGGAAAGTAGATTGTTTTTTCTGTTTGTTCTTCTGCCTTTTTTTTAGAGTCAAAAGTAGGAGATGACAGGAAATGAGGGGAAACCAATAGGGAATGACATGCAATAAAGGTCAACAAACAGGTTGGTTAACAATTGTATTGTTCACCTTTATTTTCTCTGCTAAATAAGTCTGTTGTTGTAACTTTCTTTTGTGATGTCGCTGCAGTGGATAGCTTACATTTATGTCTATGCATAATTGAAATAGATACAGTAGATTAATTTTCTTAGATCATTGAATAAACACCCTGACTGAAGGCACTTAATGCTCACATTAGTCAGTGTGCACACACGTCCTGTGTGTGTGTGTGTTGTGATGTTTCCTGTTGTTTCAGCTGTGACTGGCAAGGCAGGTCACTGTGGGAGCATAAATGCTGCGAGTGACTAGAATTTGCAACTGCCTCCCCGTAGACACAATACACACTCGTGTGAAAAACACATAAACACACACACACAATCACACACTGTGCGCAAGGCTTGAACCGGTTGAATTTTACAGCTTCAGAACTGCACCTACCTCACTTTACCAGCTGGTTTCTGTGACAAATCTGTTCTGTTTTAGGCTCAAACCCTCTCATTACCTGCACAGACAACTCAGTCACAACTGAAAATGAAATGCAGCGAGAAAGATTGCAGCTGAAGAATAGATAAGGTGGTAATGACAAATGAGGATGTGATTTTCTTTTGCAGGCTTTTGCATGTGTGACTGTGTTTATTAGAGTGTGTCAGATGGAGAGAAGGTGGCAGAGAGGAAAAACGGCTGAGACGTCGCAGTGATGAAGTAGAAAGACAAGAGGAAAAACGCTGGGAAGTTTTTATTAGCTTCCCTCGAAAATCTCAACGCTGCATTCTTGTCACTCCTTCGCATGATCAATGAGAGAATGTGTGAGGAATAGAAGAGAGGGGAAAAGGACAAGATATCTCACTTCTCTTAGTCAGCAGAGAGAGAGAAAGAGAGAGAGAGACGTTATTGCCCAAGATCAACCCTTAGAGTATAAGAACCGGCATGCATTCATTACAATATGTGCACATTCATTAGACTATATTGTTTTACAATCCTATGAGAGCCCATGGACCCACCAAACTCCACCTTATCAAATCAATGTAAACACTAACTCAGCATTAAAACAGGATCACTCAAAGCGTAATAGCAGCATTGTTGGTTGATTATGAGCTACCACAATAACAAAAATACATCTTGGCAGGATTACTGCTAATCTGTTGTTGCAGTATGTATCATCCTCTGATGTGCGTGTAATTGGCAGAATCATTATTGACTGTCTTTTACATATTAAACATTCTCACAAGAGGATCAAAGCAAATTTGCTATGTACGGAGGGTTTGGAACTCCTTTTAGTCTAAATGAAACAATTGTACTGTACAGTTCAACTCCAACAATTTGAATAAAGTTTACAATACTTGGCATGGGACAGAGATTAATCTTTTGAATATCAGGACGTGACAGAAAGTAATGAACAAAGGCGTCAGGCCACATATCACACATTTGCACATTTAAGCATCATTGCTTGCATTGCTGCACAACTGTTTATTTGATCAATTTTACCTCGTCTACAGAGTTAGTTAAAGATGTGTAACCATAAACCCTACATTACGGCAATGACAGATAATCTTGCACAGCGCCACTTTAAGATAAATGCTAACGTCAGCATGCTGAGACTGCATTCAGCCCTGGGTAAAAAAGACAGAAGTCATTAGGATACATCCTCTGGGAACCATGAGTATCTGTACCACATTGTGTACCAATCCATGTAGTAGATATTTAATTGTATAGGTCAAAGCTATATCACCTGGGCGAAATGGATATCTGTAGAAACGTTCATGGGAATTTGGAGATATGTCAGCCTGGATCAAGGGCATAGACCAGCTGAGGGACCAATAGTCCGACATTGCCATAGCAAGAGCGATTAAAAAAAAGTGGAGTGCTAATATTTTATAAAATTTTTTTCAGTTCTTTTAAGACTTTGCTTTACACTGAATTACTTTTTTGCAGTGAAGCTGACTTTGCATGGAGCTCTCTGACTGCCAGCAACTAATTCTACACATTTAATTGGCCATCAAAAGCTAATGTTTCACCCACAATACTCCTGAGTGCAACCAGGGAGAGGACCGGAACCTCTGTCTGAGTTGGGACCCTCCTCTACTGTTTTGTGGCTCTGGGATTTTTGTGTGAATGCATGTCTGTGTTAGTGTGTGTGTGTGTGTTCTAACTGATGGGTGCGGGTTATACGAACCATGCTGCTGTATAATTATCCAGATGTGATGGATGGCTTTGATTAAATCATATGAAGGCTGACACAGTCACTGCCTCCCCCCATTTTTTGTCTCTCTCACTCACTCACACACAGGTTGGAATCCCTATACTCCAATCTCTCCTTTTTCTTTCACTGTATGATATGGGACTTGAGTAGTTCAGAACAGATGAGCCCTGCTTTCAACATTGATAAAAGATATCCATAAATCATCTGTCGAGAGAGAGAGAGGGAGGGAGAGCAGAGAGAGAGAGGGGTGGAGAGAGAGAGAGGGAGAGAAAGGGATGCAGGGAAACAGACATTCAAAAAGAATGTAATATCAGTCATTTCCAAACTAATAATACTTGCTTAATGTTGATTTTTCACACATAATGACTGATGCCATCTTCTCATCAAAAATCAGATGACGAAGAACGTTTTCAGGCGGTTCTATTTATCATTTTAATCATTTATAGGGTTCATTTCAAAATCTTTTTCCCAACGTTTCCCTGACTATGAATTTAGCCGCTGGCTGAGCTCAAGTTGTGCCCTTTTCTCTGAACTTGACAGAAACACAATCAGGTTTTAAAAGACCCACAGTAGCCCTGTGGCACAAAATAGTGAACATTTTTTATTACATGCTTTTTGTGTTATCTCCTTTTTATTGTATCCATTTTCCTGTCAGTCATACAAAGCAGGAGCTACAGCTTTTGGCAGTGACAGATGGCTCCTCTGCGCAGCTCAGAGAAGAAGCATCAAAGTAAAAAACTTGTTTTGATCTGGAAAATTACACAATCCTGTAGGAATAATAACAAAAGTAAAGTTCATTTTGTTGTGGTGACTGCAACATAAAAAAAATTACATCCCAGTCCCTGTATTAAGTTGTTGAAAAAGAGGGCTGGCATGCAGGACTGCTACAGAGAAAATTATTCTCAGCCTAATTCTCTCATCTGCTGCTGATAAGATGCACTGCAGATAATCAAGAAGCACAACTGATAACCTGTTCTCCTGCAGGCTCAGTTCTGCCTGCTTCTTCACAGCTACACGAACCCAGCTACACACACATCCTAACGTGCTCCCTAATGAGATGCTGTCCTTCAGTGCGACCAAAAGCTGCTGTTTGAAGTTTTACTTCCCCGGAAACCATATGTTGACTGCAAGGAGACTGGGCACAGAGCCACAAAGCCATATGCACATGCAAACATGTAAGTACAGATTCACACATGCTTTCTATGATGTATGCAGACCTACACACACAGACACCCATTGGTGGAGTGGAACTTTAGTGAAGGGGAAGAAATAGAGGGAAGTGACTGATCTGTGTAAATTACACCTCACATGACATCAATTCCAAGCCATTAATGGAGTTCACTGTGCTGTAAAATGGTATTAAATCAAACACACTGTAATATGCTGCAATACATCTCATTTATATGGGGGTAACATTTATCAATGGTGCTACACACAACATTTCTGGAAGCATCTGCTTTTTGTAGCATGTGCATCAAAACATCAAATGAGGGAGTTTTGTTTAGAAGAATGGTGTTCATCCTTCAAGCAGAGTGCCACAGACTTGGAAAATGTATGCCAAGGAGCACTGAAGCTGTCCTGGAATCTTGTGGTGGCCTATAACCTTACTGAGACACTTCATGTTGATTATTCCTTTGTCATCCATTTTTATAGCATGTACTGCTTTACTCTGTGCTGAGTTTTTTAGTTTCACCTCAGTCAAATTACTTAATTTCTTCCACTAGTAAAGTGGTGGATATTGGTTGATATCACTTTAAAACAGAAAACAGAATTGTTCATTAGTAAACTTCACACATTTTAACTCCTGTATGTTAGTTTAACAGTGTCCCAATTTGAGAAACAGAGGACAATACAATTTAGTGGGTAAGCCAGATGTATATCATGTCCACATATGATGCGTTCTTGAATGGTTGCCAGGTGTCAATCAAAAGCTCTGCACAATCACACAGGTGTTTTGACTGCATCCTGTAGGTAAGTTCACGTTCACTTAGATCATGCAAACTTGCACCTTTCAGCCAATAAAAACACTGATGCAATTAGAATGGTATGCCATAATTTTCTTACAATATTACACTACTAGACACAAAATGACAGCAACGCGGTCATAAACCGTTTATGGTTTGTGGGCATTTTGCCCAAACTATGCCTTTTTCACCAAAGACATTTTGACTCATCATAGTGGAAAAATAAAGGTGTTACTAACATTAATGATGGCTACGTTTTATCCAAGTGTCCAAGTAAGTCATGGCAGAACCAGCATGCACAAAATAGGGCTGCTGAAACTGAAGCAGCTGAAAGTGATAGAACAGTAATTAAGTACAATTTTGAGGTACCTGAGTATTTCCATTTTACGATACTTTATACTTCTACTCCATTACATTTCAGAGGGACATCTTGTACCTTTCACTCCACTATTTTCATTTCAAAGCTTGTTACTTTTCAGAATAAGATTTTACATAAAAACATATGACAATCGTATAAAACACAACACGCTGTGTTTCCAACCTTTTAGGCTTGGGACAAAAAAGCAGTGTCTGTCAATGTCTGAGTTTTTAGCAGCTCCACCAGAGACACATTTTCCCTCTAAACCTATTAGACAGTCATATAAAAGTATTCAGTGTGTCACAAAAAGAAAAGATTAGATAAAAGGAAAAAAAACAAGGAAACAAATTTGTGTTGCCCATATATCATCTCTCAACCCTTCAGATGTATCTTCTTGTAACTTTAAAGGTATAGCCTATTAAACTGCAAGTAACCATAGCAACAATGCTTACACTTCACTGAGGAAACTCAACCTCAACCTCAACTGAATGCAAAATATGGGAATGGTATAGATGGGATGAGTTAATTAAACATTAAACTGATTGACACGGCAGAGGAAATTTCTTAATTCGTCACCTCCACCTTGTCCATTATTTTCTCATCAGGACACCTCATCATTTGTTTCTGCTTACCTAACACACACACACACACACACACACCTGTCAGAAGTGAAATGCCTTACATTAGCACTGACAGCGATGGTGGTAAGGGCTTGAATGTGCAGGGTTTCCATTTCTTACAACAACATTTTAATGCATCTGCTATTTTGCTTGAGTATAGAACATCACAACCCATCCTGCCCTACCATCACATGAGAGAAAATGCACACACACATAAAGAGCACTAAGTGGCCCTCTATCTCCAAATAAGTGGAAGCTTCAGAGCTCCATATTGTCTGATTAATCCAACTCTGGACAAAAAAGAGGGATACATGACTACATAAGCTGAAGTGATGATGGATAAATAGGTGAATAGGGAAGATAAATACATAAAATGACAAATGGAGGGGAGGGTGGATGAATGGAAGACAGTTAAGTGGTTTAAGGCAATTAGAGAGAGAGAGAGAGAGAAAGAGAGAGAGAGAGTAGACAGATCCAGAGTGCTTCCAGACACCAGATGGACTGAAGAGCGCTGGCGTCACAGCGGTATCAAAAGACTCAGGAGGACGGAGGGAGGGGCGAGGGAGAAGAGAGTCAGGAAAGGAGGAGACTGAGGCTAACAATAGTAGTACACCCTCGGGCCAGCACAATCGGTCGGCCCTGCCTGCTATTTTTTACTTTACTACTGTGCCAGCTAGCACTCGTCTGACATCTTTCTCTCCTCTCCTTTCTTTATCACTCTCTCCATCATTAATTTAAAAGCAAATTTACGGCCAACACTATCTAGTCTACATCAGTGTTCCTACAAAACAATACATGCATTCTGTGACCTCTAAAAAGCTGCAATCCCGACCCATGCATTCCCATTTAAAGCGCTGTATGCAGTGTTAAGCCATGAGTGTGGACTGCAGCTTCAAAAGCACAACATCTACAGAGAGTTGCTCAATTGATACTTCTGTACACGTAAGATCAAACACAAGGCTCGAGAGGCCGTGGAGGGGGAATAGGGTGACTCGCATGCTTCCGATCCCCACTTTCTTAGAGCTACTTCTCGGACGTGGGTTAATCCTTGAGGGGTTCCACCGGGAACTCTTATGTGCTCCTCAAGGGATGGATTTCAAGGACGCACAAGACAGACGTGGGATTTATAGGGTACAGGTCGCAAGTAGCTGCAAGAATTCCTCCTCTGTGTGTGTGTCTACTTACCACAGTGTCATCAGGAAATGGTGCACCATGTCTTCAGGTAGAAACTAAAGAACTCACTATCAATCACTCTGCAGAAAGGAAGAGACAAAGAAAACAAGAGAAACATTAGCAAAGCTCGAGCTGCAAAAAGCTCACACGAGCTGATTTGTGCAAACACTATCGTACATGGCAGGAAGTAGTTAGCCCTGTCACTCGTTTTTCTACTGTACGTCCCTCCCTGTCATGGGAAAAGCACCCCTCCTCATAAGCTCCGACCTGTAAAACAATCCCTGGCGGTGCCTAAAGATGCAATGTGGTGGAAAATGTGCGGCTGTGCCTGTTGGTCCCGAAACAAGAAGCTCCCATGACTGTCTGGCAACTCTGAGCTCTAGGCCCTGGACCCTCAAATGGAGGGATGAGAGGAAATGAAGAGAGCAAGGAAACAGCGGTTAGAGAAAAATCGGTGATGCAAATAAAGGGTTGGGGATGAAGGACAGAAAGGATAAAAAATAGAGAAAGAGGAGGGGATGACTAAGGGGCTAACAGCTTAATTGAGTGTGGGCTGCGTCCAATTACCTCCTAAAGGTAGCAGAATGTGTGAAATCACACACACACACACACACACACACTCACACACTGAGGCTTACACAAAAAGAACACTGTGAATGTGTCACTTGATGTGAGAGCCTGTGTTCATACCAATAGAAAAAATAAGACAAAAGAAAGAACATAGCATTGTGCATTCGTTCTTGCTGTGTCTTGATTGAGCTTAATGCTAAATGCTACTAAGCTAACTGTGGTTGCACTGGAGGATGCCACAGGATTTCACACACTTTATTACCCTTCCGTTAGCATTAGCATTAGTCCAGTGATTACTATAAGCTGTTAGCATTAGCTCCCAGTGCTTTCTTTGTTTCTGTCACTTTGTGCCTCATTATAACTAACGCACACCCTCAGCATGTGGATGTATAAGGCTCCATGGCAACAACAGCCAACATACAGATTTACAAAGTTTGAATCCACATGATGAATCATCTACAAGATGACTGGAAGCATTCCTACAATTCTCCAATTCCACAACAGGAGCCTGATTTCATTTTAGCAGCGTATCACCTGGTAATTATATTTAGCTAAGCAAAGTTGTGTCATACGCAGTCACATTCAAAGACTGAAGGGCATAGTCCATGATCACAGAAAGTATTAATATGCATTGTGTGACTTGAGGCGCTGTCTCCTTGCCAATCCTGCACGGAGGATCTGCCGCTGCCGTTCGTCAAGCGGAGCATGGCAGATGCTCTCACAAGCTCCCATCGATTTGCTGAAAAGTGTGTATGTACATGTATTTGTGCGAGTGTATGTGCGCGGTGATGTGATGTGTCGCTAGCTAGCTGCAGAGATAATTAGAACACAACTCTTTTGCTGTCCCTGCAGGCCACTGATCCAGCTGCTTTCATGTAATATAGGTCAGCTGTGACAAAGCCCTCAGCATGGACACTGATCAGCTCTGCTAGCTCTCTCATACTCAAAATATGCAGTTAAAACTCCTACACAAACACACACATAGAGAGTGGCACACTCTCTCATGCATGTTGATCATACATATGTATGGTGTATGTATAGGCCCACAAACAGAGAGACATCTGGGTAAATACCCACACCCTTCATTAATGATGGCAGTGACAACGAAGATGCAAGTTCAGAAAAACTTCATCTGCCCACCAATTTCCAGCTACTGCAGAATAACAGATTTCACAAATACACAACTTCAAGTCAGCATCTCTCACAGCAAAAGAACATAGGTATTGCCAGACATAGCCAATGGAAATTCATTCACTTGATCTCATAATCAATACCAGACTGGATACCGTCTTTAGTTTCCATGGCAGTAAGTATGTGCGTATAACACTCTGCAGTGTAAGAATTGCATTTGTTTATAGTTGTTTGTGGTACTGGGATGTGATTGATGCAAGTATCACAGAAACAAAAACACTAAACTAAAATTGGAATCAGCAAGAGATGAATAAATCCATACAAAGTCTATTTACTAACTTTTTAAGACTCACACGACCTTTATTAACACTACATCCATCCATCAATTTCCCAAATAATTCTCCTCTCCAGTATGTGCATTTCTACTAAATATGGAAAAACTGGTCACATGTTTCTTTAATAAAGATTTGAAATACTAAAATGTTTGAATATTACAGTACATCAAGGCACCTCAAACGTAATATCTTTGAATAGAGAGTCTCCTATTCAAAATTGACTGGTGACTCTTAAAACATGGCTGTTATACAGAATCATATTGCGTTTCATATCATATAATAATTTCAGTTCCATAAAGCTTTATGGTTATATGGTATGACAGATTGTTTAGACTCTTTTCTGAAAATACAAGCGAACTGACAATCATCATAATTTACCAAGCTTTTTGATGACCGGTAAATGCCTAGACATCTACTTTTGCAGCTTATCCTCTGTCTGTTCTTCTTTCAGCATAGCTTGAAGGGCAAGTTTATTTGAACACTCTGTTCTTTGGCAGCAACTGTGGGACTCTCTGTTCTCCTCTGCATAACCTCTAGAAATGCAGAAAAAGGCTACAGCTTAGTTAACAGTAAATCCTCAATGTCCTAATAGACGCTTCCTGAAATGCATACACGCGTAAAGAGCTGCACTTTTTGCACACTCAGACTCCCTCTCCATACTTCCACAACAACTTTTAGAATTGTATATATATAGTCTCACACAGGATCACTGGTCACCAGAGGTCACTTCACTGAGGGTCCGGAGGCCAAGACTGCAAAGCTTGATATGATGTAAACTGAAGAGCAGCTGGGATGAGGAGGGGCGAGGGAAGAGAGGAGAAAAGCAATCATTCTCTCCTTTTTTCCTCTATGCACTACACTCTGTTGCCCCTCTATTTCAAAGGCCACATTTATTAACTAAAAAGTGACTACTTCACCTCAGGTGCTTTGTTCAACCTCTTGTATTGATGACCAACTCAACAGAAAAGTCTGCTGTCCGCTTCACTACAGTGGGCTCACTAATGGGGCAATAATTGGTGCAAATTACAAAGTGAACAAGTGGTGGCGTAGCCTTTGGGGTGGCTTGATTGAGAGGCCTACGCTATGTCGCATTGCGGGAGATCCATGCATTGTCTTGACTCTAATCACCACTTTTCTTCCTCATTCAGCTTCTCTTTATTTTTTCTCCCTACGCATGCCCGGAGAGTGCAAAGCTAGCAAGCGGGATCATGCAGGGCTTTAAACAACTGCGGGTATTTATGCAAATACAATCAATATTTGATAGTCCCCTTCTCTAGTGACTCTCTCTCTCTCTCTCTCTCTCTCTCTCTTCCCCTCCCTCTCACTTCCTCTCTCCATCTCCCTCTTTAACAAGAGACTGCAGTAGGGGCATTAATTAGGGCCAGACATGCGCCAAGGATTCCCCACAGGGCTGAGCAGCAAGGCCAGTTCACACCAGGCCAGGAGAGGACAGGTTTGGCCTGACCACTGCAATCAGGAAACAAAGAGAGACCACGGAGACAGCAGTTGCCGCACAGCAATCTACAACAGCCCTGCTTAACTTTAATAGCTCTAATGAACTAGACTCTACAGGTGATGAAAGTCAAAGACACTCCAGTATTTGTAAGATTGTTATAGTTGCTACGCCTGTTAAGCTTTCTGCAGGGAACTTAGGCCTATACTGTATATATATACAACTGCAGTTTACATTGAACAGTGGCAGACTTATAACTGAAATTTATAATATTTTCTTAAACTATGGGTCCTTCATTTCAGACTTATCACTTTTAGCCAGCGACTGTTGATTTGGTGAAATGCTAACTGTTAGCTAACTAGCTAATTAAGGAATATTTTACCTCCATTAGTTGGTTGAAAACGCTTCTTTTTAATGTTTCAAGCTGACTACATACATGATATTGTGCTAAAAGATATAGGCTCATGTTGCATGTCCCAGGCAAAAACTCAGAATACATGCATCGTTAACTGGTCATTCTTACACAACCTGTTGTTTGGCTGCTTAGCTTGCAGCTAGTTCGTATATATTTTTTTAATGTTATAAGACTGAAGGCTGTTGACATTTTGTATATCAACAGTAAATAACAGCCAACATCATAAAAATGATAAAAAATTGTCTGACACTAAAACAAGAAGAATGTTGGCCTTACAGACGACAAGGCTTGAGTCCAATCGTCAGCCACATAAATTCCTCATTACTTTCAAGGGCTGAAGAGAGAACATCATTTGAATTTGCTAAAAAATGTCTCCTGTAAAGCAATACTTGACAGCAAGTGAAAGTATACAAAGGCAGCTGTATCTGACAACTGACTGATGGTGTGATGAACTGGACTTATACCTCACAGAAAATACTCATGGAGTATATTTTGTTTCATTAAAGAGCCTCTGTAAAGAGCATTGTGTTACTATATTCTCAATTTTGGGGCAAATGCTAAACCCAAAGACTCCTAGAGGCTTAGATCCGTTTGCAAACCACTGTCCTACATTTAGGACATAGCACATAGATTCTTATTAACTTCTTAGGGATTTCCACAGGATTACGTTCAGACAACCCAAGCAACTTCCTTAACTTGAGCCATTTCCAATTAGATCCTATTAACAGAACACTGACTTCAGCTCTGCAAACACCCTATAGGGGATTTGTGTCAGCTCAACAGAGGGGGGAAAGTTTAATAACAGTTGCATATATTCCTTGACACATTGCTAGTATACACTATTCTGGCTTTCCTCATTTCAGCATTCCATTAAGTTGTGTTATAACCCCTGGATCAATCCAACACATTTCTCAGAGTAAGACATGAAGTTAAGTATCATGCCTATCACACATACTGTACGGATGATGCTAATAAGATCTCTAGGAGATTATGTACACTGTAAAGGCCTGATGCACCCTGCCTACTGAGAGAAGCTTTATTAAGCTGCAAGTGAGATGACACAGCTTTAGAGACTGTATGGGTCAGGCTTTCTCAGAGTGTGGAGGGGAAAAAACGACATGAGGGGGAGAAGAGAGCAAGGAAAGGAGGAACGCCTCCTTTTCTGCATTTTTCATAGCAGAGTTCTAAGGGCTGGCCTTAATCAAAACCAATGGATGAAATGTCTGCTATTAGTAGACTTGCTAGCATTCACTCATGGAGGCAAAATACATTTGAATTGCAAGCCAATTTGGCGGTGCTGACCTTTGAGAGAACTAAAGAGTCCAAAATGGAGCAAGTTATCATAGCTGTGTCACACGTGCAATTTTATATTGCCCTGCTTTGCTGAGTAGTAACTGCACAGAGATGTTTGCAGGCAAGGAGGACGGTAAGGTTTTGATTTGTAGTTCAGCCTCAGTTTTCTGTTGATAGTATCACCATAACTATAAACGGATGTATTGTACATGATCAGATAATATCAGGCCTTAAAGGTCATTACTCACAGTTACTCTGATCGCTGCGAACATTTGCAGGGGAGGTGGCTTTGCTAGACATGTGTTTCTGGAAAAGAGAAGATACCTGATCCTTTATTCAACTCCTTGTCAAGTTGAAAATGTTGTCTGCTTTATCATCAATCTCTACCTGCCTCAGACACTGTCAGGAGAAAACACAAGCAGCCCGAGCTGACCAATCATGGTTCCTGCCATTTCCATATGCTGTCTCCTTAGTCTCAATGTGTAGTTACATATCAGCTACGGTGGCTTTGTGCATAGCTGCGCCATGACCGCTTAATTCCTCACTATAAATCAGCCTTTAAGGATCACTACTTCACCAAGATGCGATCACAGTTTATTTTCTGAGTATAACTGAATGGATATCAATTTGCCTATTCATTGTGTGACCAGCACTAACAGAAGGAGGATTTATGTTGACAACTTGAGCTACAAAAAATATATTTCTTTTGGTTGTGACACAGAACAGTTGTTTGCTGTGGCACACTGCTCAAATTGTTCTGCATAGATCCGTATGAAACCAGGGTTGCATCAAACATATGACATCAGCACCAGTAAACAACTTCACAATGTTGGCCTCCACATGACCTTTTTCAACATCAGGACTGTCACCATGCCAGTTTCTCTCCACATGAGCAGCTGGACAAGCACACACACACACACACACACACACACACACACACACACACACACAGGCCACTGGATGAATAACAAGCACCGCCATCTCTTGTCTTAATGGGTTTTAGACTCTGTTCTGACTGTAGACAAATCAAATGAATGTCCACACCTGCAGACACACTGCACATCAGAGTGAGGTGGTAGTTATATGGTGCTCTTAAGCTGGCGCAGAACTACATGCATAAATCAGAGGGAGCACCGCTGAGCTGAACAGAGGAGGTAAACAGAGAGAAGGGCACGGTATGGTTGAATGGAAGGCAAAAAGCGTGAGGCGGCCATGAGGGGAGAGACTGAGATGGATCAGGGAGATGAAAAGCTGAAGCAGGAAAAAAAGGGACAAAAGTCTTCTTCCTGCTTCGCTGGGTTTCATCCAAGTGAAGCATGTGTTACTGTTGCATCTGTGCAGAGTGTGCGCAGGATTGCATGTACTGTAAATGTGTATACATGTGCTTATATGATTGTGTATGTGTGTGTACAGACACAGCTGTGCTTTGCTTTACGGTCATGTATCTTTATGGGTGCACTCACACGCACACATTCTCTGTGGTCAGGGCAAAACACTTAGAGCCCAGCTCCTTCTCCAGTACTCACCTGACAGCTCACCATTTTTCATTGCATTTCTGCTGCTGGATCTCTCTCCCTCGTTCTTTCTTTCTTTCTTTCTTTCTCCCTGGACTCTTAAGGATCCCTTGGTTCTCATTAGGCGATTCCTTAGCAGCAGCTGGATACAGTAAAGAGTGTTTCTTCTTCCTTCACTCTCTCTCAATCAACCTCTCACCCCTCTCCTGCTCACTCCTCTTACCCTCTCACTAACCTCCACTTGTACAACTTAAACCTCTCGTTGCTTCCTTCCTCTTTCCTCGCCAACAATCTTTGCCCCATCTTTTAATTCACTGCTATTCCTCTATCCTTTCCGTATTTTCTCTAAATTGCTCGGCTCTACAAGAACACAAGAATAGGATGATGAGGAACGACAGAACAAAACAAGGCAACAACAGAGCAAAAACAACGGCCTTAAAAACGAATTTCTCCAGTTCAATGTGGGCCCATATTGCCTCCCATTATTTGCTAGTCGCAGGCGGGCGATTTGGAGAATGACTAAAGTTATGATTAATTCATTCCACTGCTGCTGGTGAATATGGCAGTAGCAATGATGCCCCAAAGCATCCAAACAATCAGCATCTTTCTCATTATTCTCAGTCAGACTTGCAAACGATTTGGTGTATGTGTGGGTGTTAGAACATATTCAGAATGTATGTGCATGCATGTGTGAATCTCTAAATGTAATTTTTCACCCGTGTCCCTTCACCCGAAACCCAATTCCAAGCTTGCTAATGCATTATGGATCATTAGACAAATATACTGACAGTGCACTGATTACAGAAATGAATGATGCATGCTGTTTAGCTCCATTGTGTGAGCCTAAATGTGTGCACTTGCAATTGTGTGCGTTCAGAAGCGCACAGAGAGGTCATTTAAGAGAGACAGTCTCAAGGCAATGAATAGGCTGTCCATTAGTGGAATACAATTGGTAATACAACACAGGGGTCCACAGGGGCATCATCCTAAGCCATGTCATCAGGTTCCACTCAAGGTCACCTGCAGTTTAACATTTGCACCGACAGGTATACACAAAGATGCACCAAAATCTGATGAAAACAAAATTTGTAATAATGTGCTCGCTTTCAACAATGCAACATTGTATTCTTGTAATTATACTGTGCACACAATTCAGCTATCTGACACTTATTTTTGCTTATTAACTGACTCACAGCTCAAGTTTTTATGACTCTTCTGTTTCCTACTTACAGTGCACTTCAACTATTCCCGGTGCTTAAGGTAAAATTTCAATTGCTTTCATTGTTCACAGCTCAACTGACTGCTCACAACTTTCAGTGCTTATGTTCACACTGACAATTCCACTGCCTGCTGTTTTCAAACTTGAAATAAAAAATTCGAATGCTTTCAGCGATTGGCCGTAAACTGATTTTACTGCTTTTGGCTCTTGCACTTCAAAAGACACTTCAAACTCTTTCAGTGCTTCAACTTAAACTGACATCTTAAATACTATAAGTGCTTCAATCTAAACTGACACTCCCATTCAAGAATGATGCAATTAACAATTTAAGATATTTGAATGTTTACAGTGTTTTTCTTTTCATTTTAGTATTTCAATTATTTCATGAGAACAAGTGAGACATCTATGTGGGGCCATTTTGGGTAATTTCACCTGTCTTCAGTCATTTGGAGTTTATTTTTTTTTTTTTTTTTTACAATTTTCAGTGAACAAGCCAATTGATTTAAATCTCTTGCAACATTTTCAAGAGAGGATTAGAAATGTTTTTCTTACCAAAGAGCACCAGTCTCAAATCACAGTCTGACAATCGGTGACACTGGAGTTCCACATCTCACTTTTTTTTTACGCAAAGAAGTTCAGCCAATCACAAGTGCAGATCTCTGCAGAAAAAAGGGGGTTGGGTGAATGAATCAGAGCAAAGAGTAAGGTCACTGCAGGTCACAGATGATGTCATGGTGGAACGAGCCTCTTCAAGTGAAGTCATCAAAGCCTCATTATTCCTTTCACTCAGGTCCGCTTGGGAAAATTAGCTTCACCACTCAGGTGTGTGGATGTGTGTGTGTGTGTGTGTGTGTGTGTGTGTGTCTGTGTGCGTTTCACAGTCTAATTTGTGCCAGAGCCCAGTGTGAGTGCAAACCGAGCAGGCTTTTGTGTGCTTTTGTGTGCACGTATGTGTGTCTATTTGTGTGCACAGGTGCTAAGTGAGTTTAAAATTCAGCCATTCAAAGACACACACAGCACTTGTGGTCAGATGCTGTTCATGGAAAAGGACACATCATCAAAAAGTGCACCATCAAACAGCCCCATTACAATGACAAGTATTAAGGAAAAGGCAGAGAGAGAAATGGAGCGGAAGAGGAAGGGAGGAAAGCTTCAAAACAGAAGGAATTATATATGTACTAATTTTACCAGCTGAGTTATCCTGACTATTTACATTTGATAGATCTTCATTTAAACTGCGAGACAGAGAAGAAAAAAAGTGACGATAAGCAAACAAGAGAGGAGTTTATTTATCTTAAAATCGTCATCAACCTGTGCACCCCAGCGGATCCACTGGGCGTAACATTCGTCACGGACTGGCTGCCTCCGCTGCAATTTGCATATTTCTGTTTTTATAATGTGCATAGGTTTGTGTGTCTAGTTACAGTATAACAAGCATCAAAATTGATTGCTTGCATATCTCTTCTGTTGGGGAGTGAGTCACTTGCAGTGCGAGTGTGTGTGTGTGTGTGTGTGTGTGAGAGTGTGTGTGTGTTTATTTGCATGTTTTGTAAAAGCAAGTGATCCTGTGACCTTTAAGTGAGAAAGGGAGGAAAAAAGTCAGTGATTCATACAAACACACACATATAGAAGAACCTCACACTGAGTGTCATATTGGGTAAATGCATTGCTTTTTGATTGAAGATTCACCTTATCAGGGGAGCATGTAAAACACTCTTCAGTTTTGCTAAAGGCCAGCACTGTCACATCTGCTTTGCAAGTGCCCAGGTAAATGTTGCACATATTTACCACATACATACACACCCACATAACCTGTATGGACATTCATTCCAGCAAGCATAAAAGCATGGAAAAAACAACAACAACAAAAACATCCTGTGCACCTTCTTCATGGAGGCAGGCCTCGGTTTTCCTCTGATAATCAATATGTTTGTTCATGCATGTGTGAAAGGTAAATGCAACAAACTGCCCTTATGTCTGCATATATGTGTTCTCTGATGTAAAACACAACTGTGACAAAGCCCATTGGATCCACAACATCCACTTTCTGACACGTGTATATGTAGATTATACCGATTTGTAGGAACACAAATTGCTGCAAAGACTAAAACTGCGCTGTAGATGTCAAACAGACCTACATGCACACCCAGCAGAAAGAGAGTGAAGGAAAAAAGAAAGAAAGAGAGGAAGTGAGGAACAAATAATTAGTGGATGGGAGCAAAGCGGCGGCAAGAGTTTTGACAATGAGGAATGTCGTAATTCCAAATCTTCCTTTCTCCCTCCTCCTCCATCCCGTCCTTCTCATTAATTGGTTGTCACGCTTGTGAGCGTCTTGATGTATGTCTGGTAGGTGCGTGCGTGTGGTGATTGTCAACATCAGACTGCTGTGGGATGCGGTTGCCCCCGGTGATGAGCGGCCACATCATTAGAGGGAGGTGATTATCTCATTCCGTGTGACGTTGCTGACTACATTGGTGACCTGCGCACACACTCACTGACAAGCTCTGTTTTTCTTCACCAGTTTCTTTCCTGTTTCCGTCAATCTGTTCATTTCTGAACTCTTCCTCCAGCCTGGCTTTCTAACTTTTGTTGCAGCTCACATTACGCCCACGCTTGAACACACACAACATGGGTTGGGAAGTAAGGTAAAACTGCAATAAGTGGAAGAATGTTTAAAATGCCACCCAAGTGATAACGTAGGTAAGAAATGCCAATGTGTGTGCATTAGCTAAGTGCCCCTATGTGTGTGTATGTCCACATATGTCTGCTTGTGGGAATGCAAAAGTTTAGAAAACCCCAAAACAGAAAGTTTCTTGAGACGTCATACAGAGTCACAGAGAAAAGAACAGAAATTTAAAAAAGCTAAGTAAAAAGAGAGATAACTGTGGAATTGTGCTATGCCATCCTTACTGCTTGGCTTGTAGCCCTTAAGCAATACAGGGATTAGCGTAAAATTTGTTCTGTGAAGCTCCTGCTGTACTATGTGTCTGTGATCTAAAAGAATCTATCTTAATGCATTAAGACCTGAGGGAGAGCAAGGAAAAACAAAGAGATGAGGGTATTCGGTAGAAACAATTGCTACAGGACTCGGCCTATTAAGTCATGGTGTAAGATCTCTTTCAGTCTTTGCAGAATGTCAGAGGATTGGTGGATACAAAAAGGGTTGCTGTTATCTACATGTTACCTGGCAACTTGGGAAAGCAACAAGACTTGCTTTAGCCATTACATTATGTTTGAGAGGGAGGACTTGTTGATTAATTTGCTGTATAATCATTTGCTGCTATTATGCAGAGGCTGACTGAGGGCATATTTTCAATCTGGCTCCAACCTATTTAGTAACATGGAAGTTTTGAAGTTGCTTCCTCTGAATGTGTTTACGAGGTCATTTTCTACCCATTGCCGTGTTATTTTCTGTTCTTTATAGCATTGATTACACGATGATTTAAGAGATAAAAACACTTCACTATTCTGACCTGCATTTCAATGTTGAATAAATGCTGCTTTGTACTGAAAGAGCATATGTTAATGTTACTGTATTTCTTTTGGGTTGACATTTGGTAATGATTTTGTTATTTATCTTTGCTTTTACGCATCTCATATCAGATACGTGAAAAGACTGCATGTGGTATGATTGTTGAAAATATCGCATAACTTAGCGAATCAATGTGACTTAAAAATGAATGCCGCATAACTTTGAACGAACAGTTTAACATTTTGTGGGAAAAACATATTTATGCATGCCTGTTTTTTTTTATTTTTATCTTATGCTAACATCAGCATGCTAACATGCCTACCACAACAATGCAAAACAAGCTGGTGTTTTGAAAGTGTAATGTTTACCATTTTTAGTTTAGCATGCTAACATGCTAAGCTAAGAGACAAACAGGAATGCAAAAATGGCAATCTGTGATTTAATGGGGAATTACTATCTGTAACTATTTCTTGGCAGTCGGTGCCCGGACACTGCACAAGTTAAAACCATAAAATGTTTCACTTTTCACTTTTGTGTACAAAATTAAACAACAAAAAAAATACAGTGTGTTAATTTGTGAGCTTTAGAAGTTTTGGTAGTCTTTTTTTTCTTTGAACAGAGCAAGGCTAACTATTTCCTCTGCTTCCAGTCTTTATGCTAAGCTAAGATAATCACCTAGTTAAATAGTTAATGCATAAGAGTAGTATGAAAGCAAATGTTTCCTTAAATACCAAAACTGTTCCTTTAAATACTGTACCCCTTTTTACTGAATTTGAAACATGGGACAAACTACAGATGTGTATATACAGAGTGCATATCAAGTGAATGAATTAGTTGCTCACTTAAATGTGGAGAATGAGTATGTTAGTAGTAACAAAATCCCTAATGTTGGTAAAGGAGTTAACACCAGATTTACAAATTCTGAAAGTTAAGTTGTTAGCTTGAGTCACTTCACATGCAACAATCCAGTAAAACAAACCTCTAAAAGGAGGTGAGGATGTGTGTTGGATTCAAACATTAAGGTGGTGCTCTGGAGAAAGAAAAAACAAAACCATGTAGGTGAGAAGTGTTGTCTTAGGTTTTGAACCTTTACACAGGTGACTCAGGAGTCTGTAGAGAACAGCATGATGCTTCTAGTGGTAAACCAGTTTAGTCATGAAGAACTGAAATGTATGTCCTAACTAGCACGTGAAGTCATCCAGTAACCGTTCTATCTGCTCAGCTTGCCTTACCGAACATGAGCAGGTTATGGAAACACGAGCCGCTCTGATGTGCAGTGGAACTAGCAGGGTGCTAACAATTTCAACAACTGTTTTGGCATTCTCAGTCTCATTCCTGCGAAGCTGTTTCTCATTATCTTCCTGTGTTAATCCTGAGATCTGCTCATTAGACATAGCAAGAACATCCATACACTGTCAGCAACTCCGCAGGAACAAAGTGCCAACACATGGGGAAGCGTTCACACACAAAGTACACACACACACCGTCTCTCATTCCCTTTCCATGTGTCACTCCCATCATGTAGCCATTACTTGCTTCCATCACCTGCCTTAGATTCCCAATATGAGGACAGTTTTTCATATTTGACTCTATTCTAGTCTCTATGAATATATTGCAGCCCAGGATTTTCACAACTATTCATGTTGTCCTGACAAATCAGTGCATGTGTGTATGCAGATGAATGTGTGTGTCCATGCTCATTAGAGTCAGTTTTTGTGTGAGTTGGAATCCGTTCGAGATATGAATTATCCGTCCACAAAAACATAAACAAATACAATATGTATGCTTGGCCAAAGAAAGCTGTCAGATCTGATCTCTGTCCGTGCCCGATGTGCGCGTCGGTCCATGTTGCTGCTTATTTTAAATTCATGCATTTCTCATTCGCTGGCAAAGCTCCCCCCTCGGAACAGTTCACTACAAAAATGACAGCGTATACTGTAAAACCATTTCACATGAGATGCAGCCTTGCATAACATTACTGCGGTTTTACTTTGCTGCCCATCCCCACACACTCCCTTCTAGGCCACTCATAGGACATCCATATTGCATGAGAATGTTGCTGGCTACTAGTCACACAAACATACAGACGAGCATGCATACTTTCACAAAAACACATAGGACACAAACATGCATACATACAATGCATATAGAGAATAAATGCATGCACACAAACAGAAACACACTCATTATAAAGTATGAGTTCAGGCCTTGGAGCCTGCAGCCCAGCTAGCACCTCTTCTTCTTCTTCTAGTTTTATTAATTCATCAAATGGAAGCTAAGCACTGCAAGCCTCACAAACCATAATTTACCATGCACCGCGCTGGAGTGTATCTTAAATAGAGCATAGTTACATTTCCCCTGCTGTCCTTTACATGACAACAAAGCCAGTCGTTCACTTATTTTTGATTCTATGAAGAGCGCAAGAGAGAAACTAAGCAGACAGACAGAGTCAGGGAGAGAAATTGACTGAACTCAGCGTGCTTTTGATGTTCATCAGCTAGCAGAAAAGATGGAGGTTAAATGAAGAAGAAGAGAATCATTGCCAGCTGGAGGAAAGAAAAGACCCAAAAGGAAGATTAGAAAAACACGTAGCATATTACACAATTTCTCAGAGTACGTATTTAAATAGGAATCTTCTTGTCTTCTCTCTCTGCTTCTTTTTGCTGATTTCCCCTCCTCTCCTGCTCCGAGGTTGTAGGCAGAGTGCCAGCAGAGAGAGTGTATTTGTGGGTCCCGGTAGAGAGTGTGTAAACGTGACCTCTAACCCACCCTTGAGAGACCCAGACCGTCAAATATGCATATGGCAGCCAGAGCAGCTATATGGATTTCCGTACAGTGAACTCTGCACCAGGCCCATTCCTGCTCTCACACATCTGAATGCATTTAAACAAAGTACAGAAATTGCATGCGCCTTTCCTCCAATTAATGTCCTCTCTTAACTCTAAAATCATAACAGCTGATGCCTCGGTTAGAAGTTTCTCATTCTTGTTGCAGACTCACCAGATTGTGACCCCTTGCCTGCCTTTTTTTATCTTGCTTTTTTATTCTTTTTAGCTTAGCATCAGCGATTTCCTTTATTTCGCCAGAGCAAGTTTCAAGCTGAGACTAGGTTAATGCTGATGAGATGGGTTCACGCAACATTTCAGAGCAGCTCTCTCAAAGAGCAGGACCGTGATGAAACGAGAATCTGCCTCGCATTTGGGGACAGTTCCAGTCTGTTCACCTGGAAAAGTATGAGACAATGGGAGAGAGTCAAACGAGAGAGTAAATCCTAAAATGCCATCCCAAAGTCCTCACTCGGAGGTGCAGCTTCACACTGTTTCAAAAGGGATTGTTATCATTCAGCCAGGATGCATTTGCTGGCAGCTGTGGGTGCTGTCAAACAATATGGACTGTAATCCAATGAGCCAGATCTCATCTTGAGGTGGCCGGGCTGCCACTTGGAGGTATTTCTGTATAAACCTGGACACAATTCCATCATAATGAGCTCAATCAAGTCCTCTTTCAAAGAGAAATCCCCCCAGAAATTGATGGACCTGGCTTTGCTGGGCCTATTGTATTGTTTAGTGTTTTTCCCCCACCACCTCTATCTCTCCAAATAGTTTCCAGAGTTTATAGCTGTGCCATCAAAAGACCAAAGACTCTGGTTGCAGCCTCAATATAATAGCATACAATGTTGTGTCAAGATATTCTGTGCTCAGTCTAGAGACAAGAAATAAGAGATAGGTTCTCACATCACTACATAAAGCTGAAGTTGGATAGACGCTACATTTTAAGTTAAATTGGGTGCAACAAAAAAGTAAATTGTAAAACTTGGTGTTGTATATGGCTTTCATTTTGTGTGTTTACAAGCGTGTACTATTTAGCTTTAAAGCATTAGTGCTTTCATCTCTGTGCTCTTTAATTAAGTGTCTGCCACTTACTGTATACAGTATGGATTTCAAGTGATGAATATGTAAATGAACGCATGTCCACCTTTTACACAGAAATGAGAAGATTCTGAAGATTCTTAAGCTCCTACACCTAAAATCATGCAGCAGCAGTTACACAGCAACCCTAAACCATATACTGGTGTGAATATGCATACTAATAAACACCCAATATCTAAAAGACATTTTAGAGATGCTCTAGAGATGGCAATGTCGGTCTGTCAGTCGGTCCACAACTTTGGTCCAGATTGCAATGTCTCAACAACTCTTGGATTGTCATGTCATTTTATACAAATATTCTTGTCTCCCAAAAGATGAATCCCACTGATTCTGCTGATCCTGTTTTTTTATGCCTCAACAGCTATTAGATGAATTGCCATGACATTTGGAACAGGTTGATTTCTACCCTAACTTTTTCATTCAGCGCCATTTTTAGATTAACATTTTTATTTGTCCAGTACTTTGGTTTATTTTTTATTTTATTTAACCAGGATTAAAAGACTCATTGAGATTAAAAATCTATTTTTCAAGAGTGTCCTGGCCAAGACAGGCAGCAGCACAGATAACATGACTGCAGATATAAAACAAACATAAAACAAGAATCAATTACAGAATTACAAGGTATCAGATCATACTTCAACATTTAAAACATGGAAGTACCTGCGTCCAAGTCATTTAGAGTCTCTTTAAATGTGTCCAAGGAGATTAGCTCCTGAAGATTCAGGTGCAGAGATAGCTGCATACTTAAACACCCTTTTGCCCAGTTCATTGTGCATGAGTATTTATGAGCAAATGCGTGAAAGGCTAATAACATTCCCATAAGCCTCAGCCGTACTTTGTGTTTAGTTCTAATTAGCAAATGTTAGCATGCTAACACACTTACCTACGATGCAGACCTTGGTAAACATTATGCGTGTTACCATCAGCATGTTAGCATTGCCATTGTGAGTATGCTAGCATTTAGGTCAAAGCATTGCAGTACAGCCTCACAGAGCTGAGAGCATGGCTGAAGACTCTTTGTCTTGTTTATTTATTGCATTGATAAATTAGTTTCTGCAACACAGTCGATTTCTCAAGGAAAGTGGAGTGATATTTACAACAGACTGATGATTCTCTACAGCTAAGCAGTCAAGATGAAGTCTAAACTGAACTACAGTAAATGGACATCAGTCATGTACAGACAACGTGGAAGGCCAGGACAAGGTATTATGGATAGATACACTACCGTTCAAAAGTTTGGGGTCACCCAAACAATTTTGTGTTTTCCATGAAAAGTCACACTTATTCACCACCATACGTTGTGAAATGAATAGAAAATAGAGTCAAGACAT
>JAVQJD010041874.1:0-12925 GCA_036023655.1 Nannoperca australis
CTTGACTCTATTTTCTATTCATTTCACAACGTATGGTGGTGAATAAGTGTGACTTTTCATGGAAAACACAAAATTGTTTGGGTGACCCCAAACTTTTGAACGGTAGTGTATGTTTTCATGGAAACGTATGTTCAAATATTTTTAAGTTTTTTTTGTTTTACTAATAATGAATAGATATATAGAATAAAAAATAGAAATAGAAAATCCTCATTGCTTATTTGAGTTTTTGATAAAACACAGTTAGCAAACCCTAGGAAAAACAAATATGAACGGAAAATAAACGTTATCTTTCTATCATTTGTTTTTATTCCAATATGGAATGGTATGCTGTGCAAGTGAAATTGTTGAAGTTAGAGTAGCGACAGTGTCTAATACTCACACTAGCTTGAGGGATGGCAGCTCCTGAAATACTCCTGGATCCATGGTCGATATGATGTTGCCAGAGAGGTTCCTAACAGTTTACAAGTTAGATATGAACGTTAACTTGATAGCTTCACCCCCCAAATCACAGAAAGTACAATATTTTCATGGAATCAATTTATCAGTCTCTTACAGTTTAGTGAGATTGGTCAACCCCTGGAACATATCTGCAGTCAGGCAGCCAATGCGATTGTTTGATAGGTCGCTAAAAGTGAGAAAAGACAAAGGAATGTGTTGGTTATTTTTGCATCAAGAGGACTCGTTACAGTCACTCAGACACAGAATGTGATACCTTGACTCTTTCAATACCTATGTTATTTTTGTGATATCAGAGCAAACACTACACATCTGAGGTAAAACTGCGCAGGACCTCTCATTTATAATAAAATAAACTGTAATAAAAGGGTTCTCTTTGCCTCTTGTATTTTCCATTACTAAAAGGCTTGGAAAGTTAAACATCTAAAGCATCTAAGCATGCCCACAGTGCCTGACACTTTCCCTTATCTCTACTCCATGGGACCCCAGTAAAGGTGGCGGGGCCTCTGTTCTGCCGTCCACCTCTGAATGTGATGTATAGCCACAGCCAGAGAGGGATCTGCTCTGTTGCACCTCTGACACTACCCAGCAGAGAGCTGTCCAGAGCATGTGTTTATCTCCCCCTGTTTGTTTTGAGAAGCCCCAGACCTTGCAGGGAAAACACAAGTAGGGGGAGGAGGGAAGGGGAGTCACGCGGTGCAGCACAGACGACGAGCTCCGACCCACGCCACAACCAGACCTCGGTGTCCAAAAACACAATGAGTGAGCAGCGAGTGGCTGCAAACAGCTGCCCTGTCACATCCAATGTCGTGTGAGGAGCATCTGCATGGCCCTCAGGTTTCCACTGTGGTGGAGCGGGGCACCAGAGATTACATCTCAGGGCCTCCACAAGGATTGGCAGAAAGACTTGGTGAAGGAGGCCTTTATTGTCACACACAACGGGAGCTCAATATAACGCATGACATCTGCCATGAGCTGCCAAAACAGAATCTGCTTAAGATAGATGTGAGGGGTTATGTGGGCCTGTGTCTTTCCACAACTACTGTGAATTTGGCAAACGATGCTGCTCATATAAAAAACTACCATGACTCCTTAGTTTGTCTCATACCAAACAATTGAATTCAACATTTCCATGCCTGTGTTTATGATTTCTCTTAACATGTTTGCTGCTCTGAACCCAAGTGGAATGTGAATCATGTTAATGTCCACTTACAGTTTCCGAAGCTCAGGCAGGCCTTGGAAGGCTCCAGGAATGATGGTGCTGATTAAGTTGTGCTTGAGGTCCCTAGGGGGGAAAGAAAATATTAGGTCATTGAGAAAATGCAAGCAGGGATTGTCTTAAATTAATAGCTCTACTTTTTGTTTTTAATGCGCTTGTTTGCCTTCTAACACCCTAGAGTTAGAAGAGACAATCAATGCCACTTTCTTCCCAACTCAAGAAAACAAATTTGTATATGTCCCAAAATCTTGAGCTATTCCTTTAACACTGAGACTTCAGAATAAGGCTCATTAAAGTTTAAAATGAAGGGGAGAGGAAAGTTCGCAAACCTGGAACCTCTAGTGGGATACAGCAGGGTATTTCTGCACACAGATAGGAAACCTCATCCCATCAGCCACCTGGGCTTGAGGCTAGCAAGATGTATACCCTTGACCAAATAAAATAGGGGGTTCTGTCATTTTTCTGCTTATTTCAAAAACCCTTTTCTCATGACAAATTTGGCCATTGCAAACATTAATATTAGTTCCTTTAATAACTGCCTCTGAGGATCTAATTACATATTAACTGCTGCACTTTTCTTCACCTTCATCCCATTCCGCACCCACACCCATGTGTGTCTATTCAGCCAGATGCTATTAGCTAACCTACATTAGATTTTGAACTGCAGAAGTGTTTTATTGGCCAGGTGGGAATAACAGGGTTAAAGCAGGTCAGGAGACGGATGGTTATCGGCAAGACATGGCCGATGTGGGTTGGAATGATCCATGTTCCTGCAGCATGAAAAATGCCTGCTCCCATTGTACCGGTCACAGAGGAGGATTTCCTTACAGGAGCTCAAAAGCATCAACACTGTGGCTGCATTTTTGTCTATTTCACTTCTACCCAAGATGCCACTGTGGTACACAAGACCTCAGGGGGCTTTGTGGCCCTTTTTCCACAAAGATTATCTCTCATCACTGTTCTTGACCACACCAGGCTTCTGTTAACCATTGTCTTGTCCGCTTTCCAAGAGATGAGCTATTTTGATCAAACTAGGGCAGGAAAATTGTTTTAGCAAATGGCTTCCAGTAAAAGATTTGACCGTGTGGTATGGCGGGGACAGAGTCAGAGATCAGGGGTTTTGCTGTTGGTCCAAGCTCTCACTAAGTCGTCGCTCATATCTGGATTATAGATGGGAGACAGGTTATAATGATGGAGCAAAAGCTTCTGGCCTTGGACCAAAACCTTGAGGTTTGTTGTGTTTGTCTCAAAGCAGAGAGCCTTGGACAGCTCAGCCCAGCTCTTTGAGTGAGCTAGCTTGTCAGACAGAACACTTTGCAACAATTTTGCAACTTTTTAAATAGGTGGAGACTTTTCCACCTCTGTGATTCCGACCAAGAAGTTTAAAGATGAAAATCTTCTTGGTACTATATAAATTCACCAGTAAAATCAAGGTTTGTGTGTTTCACAGAGAAAAAGAATATTCTCCAGTGTGTCCTTGTGGGACCGTCATAATGTATGTGATAATCTGTGTGCCTATGTGTCCCGTTCTGTGTTTGTGTGTCAGTAGCTGTTTTGTATAGTATTTGTTGACCAGGGCATGGGGGAGAACAATACTGCTGTTTCCAGTCTGTGTGTCCCGGGGCTCATTAGTGCAGCGATGAAAGACGAGGCACTGCCCACTGTTTCCTCTCTCTGATGACCGTCTCTTCCTCCCTGTCTGTCCTTTTCACACACGCACAGACACACACACACTTGCTGTGTAACACTGACCTCCATGCTTATGCACTCAAACATGCAGTTGCAATGGGATTAAGACAATCTTATGTATGCAAGAGCCCATGTAAACACCAAATCCTAGTTAGCAATCAAACCTCATGTCTTTCAAAATTAGATTTCATTAAAATGTGCCTCTTGTACTGGAATTTCTCTAGTCATATCTGTTATATATGAGAATGTATATAAATATATAATTCTCTAAAATATACATGATTCAGTTGTTGACCATGCCTTGTATTTTATTTTAGGTGATAAATGAGAGATAAATGTCATACTCAAACGCACAAGCACAAGCATATAGCAACACACATTGGTTTTGCTATTCTTAGAGAACATTGCATTGGGTTACATTGCCTGGAGACTTACAGTAGCATGAAACATACATGCATGACCAATGAACTAGAAATACCATCAACTAGCAATAGAAAAAACAAGTACCACCTTCTTTATACCCGGCTTGAGAGGGTATGGTGCTGTGTGTGCTTTGGCCTGAAGAGTGTCAGCAGTCCACTACTTCTGATACACTCTCTTATCACCAAGCTGGGGAATGTGGAGGAGCTCACCAGAGTCAACAGGACTTGAAGAAGTAGCCAAGCCCTTAGATCAACTGTAGCCCAAATCTTAGCTCTTGTTCACTATCATAATCCAGGCGAAATCTCTGCTGCAGCCCCCTCTCCACTCACCCATACTCCTCAGATTTATTTCCAACTTCATTTCAAACCTACAGTACAGTACAAACTGCAGCTCTAGCAGGCCTGACTTATCTGTGTGCCCTCTGGAGTAGAGAGCTCCCTCCCTGACAACAGCTTCACAGCTCAGTAGCCTTGACACTGATGACAACAGCTGTCACCAAGCAAGAGGATCACAGCAGAGACAAGAAATACTTCAAAGCCTCACGCTTGCGAAACATGAAAATATCATAGTTCAAAAGGTTAGAACCTGAAACTTGTAGCTATTACTCTTTTTATTATCTTCAGTAGCAGCATGTACTTATTCAGAAAGCTACATGATTGGTGGTGACACATTATTGTTATCACTTTGGTCTTTCTCTTTGAGTTATGCTTTGTAACCTTGGGAGTGCAGTATTTTATCCCCTTCGCCACATGTGGCCTGTGTGATTGGCTTGTGACAGACTCTAGCTCTCTCCCAGCCCAGAAGGGGCCATTGTCTGCTGCTGTTGGGCCTAACACCAGCGGCTGCCATTAAGAATGTTTTTTTCCCCCTACAAACTCCTCCTGATCAGTGGGGCTGGTCCATTGCCATTCTGAAGAGTAATTTCTCTGTGGGTATATGGGATGAGCACCTGGGCCCCATGCAGGCTGGAGAGGAGTGATGTGCTTGTAGGGCAGCGAGAGGCTAATAATGAAGACATGGTCTATAAAGCGCTCCAGACGTGGAGTGCTCCATTATCAGGAGCACAGCAGCAGGGACTGGAGTGCTCCACTGACATTGTTTAGGCCCTTGCCCCGGAGGGAGCTGGGAAAATGACTGAAGCCAGGGAATGGCCACTCATTATCGGCAGACTAAAATCAAGAATTTCCTGTTCCTGGAATTTCCTGGAAGAAAATTTACGATACTTTAATTAAATATATCTTTCATACAAACCAATATAAGCAACTACCTGAAGACGGAAACAAATGGGTATGTCTTTAGATAGATTAAAGGTATGTAGGAAAAAGTAGTATGGGTGGGGTGCGGGGGGGTAACTGGCACCTTGGTTCCTGACAGAGGTCAGTGGAGACCATTTTTGTGCCGCGTGTCATTTCCTGTCTGGATGGCGTCTCTACCAGAGGCCCTTGCTCGTTTATTTTTACAGTTTCCTTTTTCTCCTTTCTTTACTAGCTAGCTTCCCCCTGTAGGGAGGGGCAGGTGGGGTAGGGGATTCAGTACTGAGCAAAATCATCCCTGTGAATGGCCCCGCAGACCCCACCTCCCTACTCCTCAACACACTTGCTCACAATGGGGGCTCTGTAACACAGGCCCCAAACGTACTCCTGCCTTCCCTCCAAACAGGAAACCGGGATCCGCCGAACTCTTGTTTTTCTACTAATTTCCTGCTTTGCTGCCCCTTCCCCAGATTATTTTCTTTATTTTTTTCTGGTTCCTCTCAGATTGTATATACCCAATCAACATTTTGTCTGTCTTCATCTGGAAATCAATTGCTTTTGGTGCAGCCATGAAGCTTAAGGAGCCTAGATAGGCATTTTCTATTATATTCATAAAACTGCTGTCATTTGGATTACCATTTAACACAAACCTGAGTTATTTCCTTTGAAAGGTGGACAATCATTACCTGATCCTCCATCATGCCATCACTGAACTATGGTTTAAGCGACTAAAGCCCATAAACTGTGGAAGCAACTACACAGCCATTAACAGGATCTACAAAAATAGCAATATATACTTTTATTTGAAGTGTAAAATGTCCTAGGTTGATTATATGTTTCTATAGTTTGTAGCAAGGGGAGCTGGAGAGTATTCTGCCAAGGAAAACTCTGGAACCACGAACTGTTATTGACTTCAGTTCTGGCTTTTTGTGCAGTCGAGAGAAGGGGGCGATGCCAGCTTTGGCTGCTCTGTTGATTTTCATTAGATCTACCAGCATGCACAGCCGTCAGAAACAATGAAAGTCAGTTTATGGTACATGCAGAAGATCATAATATTTCTTTGTCAGATTAATTATCCAAAAGTCAAAGTTTGTCAGGGTCAGAGCTGGCAGTTTATTGACGAGAGAATAGGCAGCAAAATACCGTTTTTCCACTTACTGATCTTAATTATATAATAAAATAATGTTACTGCTGATTCTTTATGTCAGACTGAGTCATTAAATCTGAAAGACCCCAAAGTCTCATTGAACATCTTTACTATTAGATAGTAGACATAGACACTATGTACACTTTATAACTGTGAAGGATACCGGAACAAATGCCTTTCATTCAAATTATCACTGACAAGAGAGCCTCATATCTGTTAGTGAACTTTCAGCCAGTAGGTGGACTACAGCATGTAGAGAGTGGGAAGGGGGAGGAACAGCAAGAAACTCAGTGAGCTGGGAGAGGGGACATGCAAAAATAAAGCAGACAAGGAACACAAACGGAAGTGGGGGGAAGTAAGTCCAGAGAAAGCTCAAGTTCCTCTGGAGGAACTCGCCATTGAAACCATATCAAGTTTGCCGAATAAGTATGCGAGAGAGGGTTACTGGCGTATAAAGCATACGATTTGGTAATGGGCTTATGAGGGGGCTCGCTCGCTGTTTCAATAAACCCCCAGAGCCATGACTGAGCTAGGCTTGCAATACAAACACACCCCGTTCCTTCAGTTTATCTGAAAGACACATCTGGAGTCTATCAACTCCAGAAGCACCCCCCTTTCTGTTTCCACTCTCCAGCCCGCTTAACCCCTTCCTCACCCGCTCCACCCCTCAATGTCATGCACTCTCATTAGGTGACTGTTGCCTAAACGGGGGCCACTCAGTGGCGTGTGCGGGCATACACACTAACACAAATGTACATTTTTCTGTAAAGGAGAAATGAGACTCCCATGTGCATCCTCCACAGCTGGCCTTAGAGTGGTGGGCTGGTACAATCTGAACCTTGTCTCAGACTGGTCTAGACAGAAAGGCTCCTTGCCATGTCCGCACATTCTCCACTGTTTTTACATGCTATAGTGCTGCCTACCTTTGCTTTGTTCCCATCAAGGTAACTTGCTTAGCCCGTGTGGAAATAATGTTAATCTCCCGCTAAGAAAAAAAACTCTGATTTATATAAGACAAACTGCAGGAGTGTGCTTTCTTTCTCTCCCTCCCTCCGTCCTCCTCTCTTTTTCTCTCTCTCAAGCCACCATACCATCTTTAGCCATCTTGGCTCCACTTCCCCTGTGTCAGATGGTAAAGTTGTTTAAGTTGGACAACTTCCTAACCCCAGCTGCTCAGAATGGCAGAGGCAATTTCAAGGTTGGTTTCAGAGAAGCTCAGACAAAGATTGAGTGGCCCGTTTCCCCCTTTTGTAAAACAGATACTATCAAGTCAAAAAGTAATAAACTGGCCTAAGCCCTCCTAACCATAATGTGATAATAGTGTATATATTTTCTATCATGTAGACATTTTCTTAAACATATCCTACAGCTGCACATTCTCATGCCCTGTGTGACTTATTGGTCACAGGTTTCAGTGCAAACTTCCCTTAATTCTTGTTACTCTACAAGCATAAATCACAAGCAACTTATTTCCTGCACTTGAATGAAGTTGTTATAAGTCAACAGGATATTCTTGCATTATATTTCCTGTACATACGCCTCTGTAGCGCAACAAAAGTAAAAGAACAGTTAGGTACATTCCTACAGAAGGGATCATTTCAGACTCTCTTGTTGACAAATTCTATCATGGTGCCAACACCTTAAGCTTCTAACTTGTCCTAACCACAAGCCTCACTCCTGCCTTTCAGACCTGTCCAAAGCAAGCGCCCTGCTGCTCCCTCATCCATCATCATTTCTGCCCTCTGCTCTCCCTCTCTGCTCCTTCTCAGACCTGGTAATGAGGGCCCCTTGTGCCCTGCCTGCCTGTCCTGTGTCCCATGGTGCAGTGGGGCCCAGTTGGACTAGAGCCAGACTGCCTCGGCCCTCTTTGCTCATTATTCTCATTACCTTGCCTCAAATCAGCGCAGGACAGGCTGCTGGGATCTGTCGGCAACTCATAAAGGTCCCGGCTCGTTAGTGGAGCTGCCAGCGTCAGCTCCCATCAGAAAGGGTGTGCACAGAGGTGAAGCTACTCAAATAGGTACGCACCTACAGTATGTAAGGCCTGATGACGTGTATGAATGTGACATAATTATTTTGCATATAGCAAACACCACCACAGAAGCCAGGTATGATTCAACTGGTGCTTCACCCCGCAAGTTGGAAAAAACTGAGGTATTCCAAGATCCAAATGTAGCTTTTGGATGGGAAGCCTATTTAAAAGAGCTACAAAAACACAGTAGTCCAGTAAGAGGGCAAAAACAAACAAGGCTAAATTGCTCCTCTGCACTTGGGTGGTTTGGCAGGTTATGAAGGCAATAGTGGCTTTGAGGAGGTTTGTCCCAATGAAAGGGCTAACTGTGTAGATCGCTGCACTGTCTGGCCCAGGCCTGGAGGAGGGTGGCCTGCCCTGGAGCTGTATTCTCCCACTAACAACAGCAGATCAGACTGCATTCAATGCTGAATAGACGTCTGGTGTGAGTGTGTGGGTGTGAGTGTGCGTCTGCTGAGAGAGTTACCAGACCCATATGAAATGACTGGACAAGAAGCGAGGGTGCCCATACTAGGAAACACACTCAGAGTAACAGTACACACTGGAGTCCCATCAGAGATGGGTTGAGAGTGAGAGTGTGTGTGTGCAGTCAGGGAGCAGACTGTGTTTATCCTTGTCATGTAGGGGAAGAGATGCAGTGTAATTCCCTGATGTGTGTTTACTCAGCCCTAGTGGGCTGGCCTTTTATTACAGCACTGACCACATAATATGAGTAACTGTTCACTACTGCTCCAAATAACAAGCACATGTAGACAACATACTGGAAACAATGAGACGACCTGAAGAGCAATGGCGGGCTGAAATCTCACAGTACGAACATGAAGCAAAAACAAAAACCTTTACTGTAAACTCACTTCTGTTTTCACCCCTTCAAACACTTCCATCACTGCAACAGTGAATTTCAATATGGCATTTTTCACATCGGACAACAATTTTACCATGAGCTCAGATGTAATTATAAGCTGTGCAGGGCGCAATTAAAGGTTGAAGACGTCAGAGTGTGTGAGCAGACCTCCACCGCTGTGTGTTAAAGAGCCAGCAGAGGTTGAGGCAGAGGAGTGAAATGAGGCCTGCATGATTTACGTTAAGTCCTCTCCTCACTCCCTCTGTGGAGCATAAGTGTGTGTGTGTGTGTGTGTGTGTGTTAGTTTTTTGCCTGTTCTGTGTCTTTCTCCCAGGTCTTTCAGTTATGAGCCCCCAGGAAAGCTCCACCCCGTTGCCCCCTGCTAGGTTTATCACTGGTCCAGCTACAAGGGCCAGTTAGTGGGCAAGCTCAGGTTACCCGACCCACCGACCCTACAGCACTACAGGGTACCTTGTCTGCACTTACAAAAACAAGCCACATCATCTCATTTTACATCAAACACCTCAAGCTACAGATCTATCAATTATTATGCCAAGTAGTATTAGTCACATGATCTTAGTTTAGTATCTTCCTGTCAACAACTTTGTCAGCGTCTTCGGTGCAAACAGTTGAGTTGAGAACTGAGAACTTGGCCATGGAACTATTCACCCATGGGGTTCACATGGCACACATAAAAACAGCAATTCAGCAAATTTGGCATTTGTTCTCGACTGGCACATCTGGTGTGATCTCCAGCAGGTAGGTACTAACAAGCTAACAACTGCAGCAAATTACCATATTTTTCTTTCTTTCTACATTTTTGAGAAGCTTGTTAGCTTCATGGGTGGCAGCTGCGAGTGGCATGTGGAACTAATATCCCTTCAACATGCCCACCCCCTCTCCAACAAAATAAGTATGTCTGCCAGACTACAGTATCCAGACTGAAGCTGCTCCATATGTGTTGTTAGCTACCAGCACGCCATAAAGCTTTACTGGAATGCTCTGTAAAACAGCACACCTTCTGGTGGGAAACACAAACTAGATGTAGTTTTCACATCAGAGTATCCAAGAAGCCAGGGGTGGTAGTACATACCAAATTTCATGACAAACTATCCAAAAGTTGTTGAGACACTTCACTAAAACCCCAACATGTTAATCTTGTGGTGGCATTAAAGGAAAAGTCAGGGGCTCACCAAAGTCATGGGGATTTATCATTATATCTGTGCCAAATTCCATTGCAATTCATCCAATAGTCTGGACCAAAAGTGGTCGACCAACTGACCTACATAGAGACTATTAGAGTTAAGAGCTATTCTGATAGGCAACAGTTACCACTATAGTTCCTTTCCTGTTTGTCACCAGGACTGCCATTTATTTATATTTTCTCAGAAATAATCCTATCTATCACTTGTCTCACACCCCATTCAGAGAGATTATGAGTTACTAAGGATTTCTGTGAACCACAGGCAAAACTGCCAACACACACCTCCTGCCAGAGATCTCCCTTATCTTGTCCTGGGGAGTGGGGCTTACCTGATAATGAAGGACTGAAGTGTAATTATGTGAACTTTTCAACATAACTCTGTGATAGCAGTCTGAGCGTATCATCCTCCCTGCTGGACAGAAGCCCATGATTGGATAGAAGTGCACAAAGCTGCTCAGATCTTACTGATAGACTGCCTGTACTTCTCTACAAAGGCCCTGAGGCAAACTAAAATAACAGCTCACACATGGGCGCATAAGATGTATCTCATGTAAACAAACATGACATTAAAGCATCTGCAGAAGTACAATAATAATAAAGGATTATAAACAGTAAGTGACTCACAGTTTCTCCAAAGAATAAAGTCCAAAGAAGGATCCATTTCTCAGAACTCTGATTTTGTTGTGGCTCAGAATCCTGTAAAAAAGAAAGAAACACCACAGTGTTGTTAGAAATATTCCACTGGGAATCAAGTGAAGCATATCTTATCATGCTAAACTCAAATATGCTAAATTACTATCTTGGCCATCTGCTTCACTGTTAAGGGACAGCTCAGGTTTAACCAAACACATAGTGAATGGGGTCACAAGAGGAGGATGAGAGCCAAGTGAAATGTCCACTTGGTGCTGCAGTTTCATGAGATTAGCCTGACTGGAGACATTAGCTTAAGATGTTTCCAATTAATGTTAAACACGGAGTCGGACATCAAGATTAGCAGGGAGGCTGTAACCTAGATAATCATTTTGCATACATTTTTACATCAAAAGGATGTCTTTCCACATCAAACAACTGACGGCACAGACCATGTTAATTAGCTCTTTCCCTACTGACGAATCACTTGGCTTATAGGTCTCTTCTCAGACCAGAGGGAAAAGGGCCACAGAACACACTGGAAGTGAGGTTGAGATGTCTTTGACTGATGGCAGATCATGGGTAATGGATATTTAAAGTAATCACTTTGCTCTGAGGGACAAAGTCAGTTAAGATGGACCTTTATAAAAACTTTTAAAAGAATAGTTTGACTTTTTGGGAAATACGCCATTTTGCTTCCTTGCAGAGTTAAATAAGAAGCTCAATACCACTCTCATTGTGAAAGAAGTTTCCTTCTTTATGCTCGAAGGTGTTAGGACACAGGGGTTCCCCAGGCCAAAAAGCAGTAGTAGTCTTTTTCAGAGCAATAGTTCAGCTCTTCACATAGTGAATCTCCTATGCATAGTAAAGGGTTGAATACACCCTGCCAGAAAGTAAACTTCAGAATTGACATTGTCATTACACAGTGTTCACTTGTACTGCTGATCTCTATTCTCCTCAATTGAGTTTCAATTAAACGTCTGTGTAATTCTCCTGAAATGTCTTCACAAGTTAACCAGCTTCTCGATTTCCATCACACTTATGTCTGTAAGCTAAATATAAAGCAACAGCCAGTACGTGTTTAGCTTAGCTTAGCAAGAATCACCTGGCTCTGTCTAAGAGGGTAAAGAAATAATCACGCTATACAAAAAAAGCCCCACTCATAATGATATATTAAAGAGTAACTTAAAACCCCCTGGAATTCATGTCTTTGATTACCTCCAGGGGTTTTATTTCTCACCTTGAGGCAGTGATGTAGAAGGGGACCCTGTGACATCACTGCTGGGTGGGGTTACAGGTGTTACAAGCTTGAAACTTTCAACCAGAGAGGGCAACAAAACACTGCTTTACATCCTGGTGATAAGTTACTCTTTAACAACCTCTGCTGTGCCATTTCACAACTGACCGTGCATCACTGGAACCATGGTGACATTTCTTTTTAGTGACAAGTGACAAGTCTTTCTACAAAATAACCTTGTATTGTATACATATTTGCTATGCCAAATGGACTAAATTCAATGGCAGTTTTTTTCAAATTCAGGAAGTATGATGCTCTTTTAGTGCACAGAAGTTGAACAGAAGAGGTCAGGAAAGATGATTGGGCACACAAAGCACAACATATTGACAAGCTGGGCTTTGCATTGTGCATACCATGTGTTGTTAAGACTTTTTCAATTTTCAATATATAGCTAATTTGTTGTAAAGTAACTTTCAGGATCTACAGACCTGTCCATGTCCCATTTAGCAGGAGCTCAGCGTACAGCAGAAGTCCTGCTTTGACACAGGCCACCATCATTAACACACCCTTCAGTTTCACATCATCTTTGCCCTTACCACATGGTGCTTAATGGGCTGTTTGCGACATTAAGCGTGTTCTTAATCGAGAAAGTGGAGCTGTGTGAGCGCCTTTAAAAGTGGGAGCGGACTGTGAACAGTCTGTGAGATTTACAGATTCCGCAGCCGCGTTCACGCCGCCCCCGCGGGGGGGGGGGGGCGGGGCGGGTGCGGGGGGGGGGGGGGGGGGGGGGG